>JAIPRM010006448.1:0-18663 GCA_025469315.1 Stegophylla sp. TES_Ste_2020 | reverse complement strand
TTGAGAAATTCAAAAAATGACCTCTCTAAAGTACAATCTAGAGGCAAATCCGGTTTCAAAAAGTTATTGATCGAAACTTTTGGACAAGTATTTCTATACGAAAAGTTGTACACAGAAAAAAAAAAAGGAAAAAAAACATTAAAAAAAATGATAAACATCATTGTAAAAACACTAGCTTCTTCACTTCGCTCAGAATCAAAAATATGCTTTCACGAGGCGTTATACGAATAGAAAACAAAAAAGTCGACCATGGAACATTGTCTAATATTAATTTTCAGAAGCCACCGCCACCACCACCACAACTCCCGTCGCCGGATGGGGACAGTTGACTTTATTAGTCTCGGTTATTTCTTGGGAAATCCAATAAAGAAGGTCGACAAAGAAAGGTTAATGGAAAATACGCCTTTCGTTTAGTCAACGCTCGGCACTCCGCCGATACACTGTCCTGCAGGTGAAACGACAAACTACCACCGCGACATCATATTCGTGGTTTTAAAATAAAATGATATTTTGCTATTATTGCTCCGAAAATTTGCACTATCAAATTTAAATTTGAAACATTATATTATTATGTCATTGTATTAGTTGTCAAACACAAAGCAACGTTTTTAGCCGGTTTTGGTCGTAACCTAACCTAACAACAGTCGACGGTCAGTCAATTATAAACTCAAAATGATGCCCCCGAACCCGAGACTAATGCTCATGTAGAGAACTCGGACCTTTTTTTTTTTTTTTTTGCTTTTTTGGTTTTTCTGTTTAAGTAGGCACTTTTTGTGTTTAAAAAACGTCTTGTCATTCGGTCGTTTGGCAGACGTCTGGCCATAATATTATTTAATTATTACATGATATCGCAGTATGTGTGTGTGTGTAGGTACGTCGTTTCCATGAGCAACGGATTATTTTATTCGTTTTTTTATATAATTTAAGTTTTTCACCAATTGTTGTTTGTTTACAGTTGTGTTTTGTGACGAGCATCACATTTCATATTGTTTAATTATACATATTACATTCTTTTCGATTTTGACTCCATAGTTCTTATATTGACATATCGATAAATATTTAATGGAATTCTGTTCATTCCAATTCCACCATTAATAAAGAACAATATAATAGTTGTCATTTTCAACACACCCATCAAGAGTATCTGACCCGAAGAGTGAAGAATATCCGTGGTACCTAGTATGTTCGGGTTTTTTGTCTTTTTGTCTACACTTTACTTTACTTTAGTTACTTTACTTTTTTATCTAATAAATAAAGGAAAAAAAATTAAATGTTAAAAAAATGTCCAAATATTTTTCACATTTTCAAAAGTTTCTTGTGCAAAAATTTTTCTTATTTACCTATGTTTAAATTTTCATAAAGTTTGAATCAAAAAATTATGGTTTCCGAGTATTTTTTATCAAACTTTGGGTAGTTTTTATCCAAAAAAAAAAAAAAAAAATTGAAGAATTGATAAATTCAAAAAAATTACCTCTCTAAAGTTCCAACTAGAGGAAAATTCGGTTTCAAAAAATTGCTCGTCGAGACTTTTCGAAAAATAACTTTGAAATTTGTTTTATCGTAAATGGGTGTACTTCGCACGACGGGTGGTATTCTCTTGACGGGCGTTTTAAATTTTAAAGAAACGATAAATTATTTCTTCAGTAAAACAATTCTGAACGAAGGAAGTTAAAAATATAAGAAAAAAAAAAATTTTCGAAAAAATGTCCAAAATTTTTTTTTCACATTTTTTCAAAATTTTCTTGCGCCTAAATCTTTTTTATAGGATTTTCTATCTATGTTTAAATTTTCATTCTGATCAAAATATTATGGTTTTCGAGTCGTTTTTGTCAAATTTTGGGTAGTTTTTTCCAAAAAAGACATTGAAGAATTGATAAATTCAAAAAAATGACCTCTCTAAAGTACAATCTAGGGGCGAATCGGGTTTCAAAAAGTTATTGATCGAAACTTTTGGACAAGTATTTCTATCATAGTTAAAACACTAGCTTCTCCACTTCATTCAGTATCTAAAATGTTTCCGTAAAAATAAAATAATTATAAATAAACAACGTTGCGAAAAACCACTCGCTTCTTTTTGATTTTTCTCGTCCGATGATCAGACCCGCAAACTCGATGATATCGCATTCTTTTGAGAGTAAAAAAAAAAAAAAAAAATGGTAAACAAAAAACGGAAAGTTTTCATCACGTCGTCGTTTGCGCGCTCGAAACAACGCCAGTCGAAATTACCCTTTTCCGTCCCAAAGTACCCTCCTTCGTTGTCGCCTTCGAGTGTTTCTGTCGTCGTTCAAAAACTATATATACATAATATATTTATATATATATACATGTAAGTACACACCGATTCGACGCGAACGGGAGCACACGAATATTATTTCCTTATCCCCACATGTCCTACTCAAATGCAGTGTGAACGCTTCCTACATACTTACGCAGATCAATAATTGGACACAATGTTAACAAGAGTTTCGTTCTCTCTCTCTCTCCCACCCACGCCCTCCCCTCTAACTCTCTCTCTCTCTCTCCTCTCTTTCCTCTCTCTCCTATACAACCCTCTCTCTCTCTCACTCGTCGTCGACCATCGGTGTACATATACCACCCGCCGTCCCTGCGCGCGGCGTTCCCGCTCCCCACCTCCCGCCCCACCTCACCCCGCCCTCGGCGGCAGCGTCATCCCCTTCCCCGCACCCGCCACCCGGTCTTTACTATTAATTATATTATATTAATAGTTAGTTTGGCAACATGGCGGCGGAGTTGTTTTGAGAGTGTGCATGCGCGCCGATTGACGCTTCCGCGCGCGGCGCACCCCTTTCACACCGCCGCCCTTGCCGGGTATAACTGCCTCATAACCTCATCCTTTATTATTCCATCCCTTCCTCCGCCGCCGCCGCCGCCGCCGCCCCCGTCCGCCGATTCCGATGTATATTTTGCGCTTGGTAACACAAAAGGCGGCGACGAGAAGATGTTACGAAATTACGCGAGTGGCACGTGTAATACTCACGAGTGTGCGAGGAGCACAAAAGGACGAAACGATCGGGTAAAATCGACGGGATTTAGGGGGAGGGGAGGGGGCAAAAAAGTTTTTTTTTTTTGTGAACTTGACGCGGACGCGGCTTGTTATCGCTCGGACACTTGACGAGTTAAAAGAGTGAAAAAATAAAATGTTTTTCCATCATCAGGCGATAAAAACGCGTGCAAAAGTAATAATAATAATATTTTGAATATCGCTTGAAAACGCGTTTGGTTTCTATATACGTATATATAACTATACTTACAGAGAAGCGCAAATATGGGAATGCAAAGAATGCGACTACATTGGGGTCGCTTTTTTTTTTTTTTTGTATTGGGGAACTTTCTGCTTTCTCAGAATACTATTTTTCTTTTTTCTGTTTGTCATTAAAGAAAATATTTATGTGTTGAAAAAATGTTGTAATATATTATATTTTATAATAATAATTACTTTCTTTTATTATTAAACGAATATCTCATTTGAGTCGATGTCATTTTTTATACATTCACGAATTAGAAGAAAATAACCATTTAATTTTCAGAATTAATCATAATTAGCGCTTAGCGCTGTGAATTTAATGCGCTAAAAAACTTTAAAAAATGCATTAAAAATGTCAAAAAAACGCAATGAATTATGCACTTAAAATGCAAAAAATGCAATATAAAATGGTTAAAATGGTTTTTGATTTAATTTTTATATTTATATTGATATTATATAAGATATTATATACATTACTACATTAGTAGATAAAATTTTACATGCATAAAAATATGTTTATTTAATAAAAAAAAAAATAGTAAAATTGCTGGTTGAATTTGAATTTTGTATAATCCTATTCACCTGAATCACTTAAAAAAAAAATTTTTATCATTTTTAAATTACAGCTTGTGTAAAGCAAAAAAAAAGTTATATATAATACCAGAAAATGAACTGAAAAATGAAAATATGACTTAAAAATACAAAAAAATTACCTAAAATATTTAAAACGTCAAAAAATGCAAAATAAAAGTTTTATATATGGATTCATTGTTACATAATTCAAATTATGTACTTACAAAGCTATGTTTCTCAATCATCAAAAAAAAAAAAAAAAAATGAATATACGTGACTATGCAGTCGGCTTGCTTGTAATTCGTTAATACATTTTCATATTTATATGAATTTAATGGGGGAAAAAAGCGCAAAATATATCGCACAATTCTTCACTCTTTAGGTAGGATACTCTCTTGCAGTTAGTAAATAATTTCTTGTCTACATTACACTATTTATGACTAGCTGAATTATCCGTCGTTTCCGGGTTTAAGTATAAAAAATCTCTACAGCCAAACTTTAACCGGAACGGCCGCAGACCAAGACAGACGATTAATTTTAATAGGTATATAATAAAAAATATTAATAATAATCTCTATATATATAAAGGAAAGTGTACTTTACCAATAATCAACGCAGGGCCGAACCTATTTGAGTTATCGACTTGAAATTTCGAGGATAGATTTTTATAATAATTTCATCGGGCACCAAGAAAGGATTTATTAAAATTTTGATTTTAAAGGGGGTTGAAATCACAATTGATTTTAAAAATAACATTGGCACTATGAACCAAAAATGTAATTTTTGTAACGCTCTCAAGTGGAAAGGCGAAACTCCTGATATGTGCTGTAATATAGGTAAAACACAATTCGATCCCTTACAGCCGCATTCCATTGACAAAAATCAATCGATGACATTTTTAAATATAATATTTTAAATAATTTTCCAACGTGTTCCTGGTAATCTTTATACATAAAATGTGATATACCTACGTATAATGTACAGCTAGAGGCTCACGGCTCACGGCTCTCACGTACATTTTCCCATGTTTAGATCAAAATATATACCAAAATTAAATTAACATGAAAAATATCACTCAGTAAACTAAAAAGATGCATTTAGAGGCATGTTAATTAAACATTTTATAACTAAAAACAAAACAACTTGATTAACGATATATTGTTAAGCAAATAACATTGGTCTATGCAGACTGAGTCTGTGCATAGAGTTGTTAGCTATCAGCTGCTGTTACATAGCCATAGATAATAAGAACAATAAGCTAAAGTTTAACAAATATTGAAAACAAAAAATTAATACCATAGATGCTATTGTTATTATTATATCAATATAGATATACAAATGACATGTAAAAAATTATTTTTACCGATTTCAACCCTTTAAAATCAAAATTTTAATAAATCCTTTCTTGGTGCCCGATGAAATTATTATAAAAATCTATCCTCAAAATTTCAAGTCAATAACTCAAATAGGTTCGGCCCTGCGTTGATTATTGGTAAAGTACACTTTCCTTTATATATATATAGATAATGAGTGAAGATTTCAAGTTTCTTGTCAGCTACATTTCTAAAATATATTTCATGAAAATTTTGTTTACTGCATATTTTGTCGTTTTTACTACATTTTTCAGCAAGTTTTTCTTGTTTGGAAAAAGTATTGGGAATTTTGAAAAATGACTTCTTTTATACTATCATTTAAGTGCGATTTCCGATGATCAATTAAGTTTCTTTACTCAATTTTTAGACAAGTTTTCTATAGGAAAAAATAAATGTTTCCGTAAAACAAAAAAAAAAAATAATAATAACTGATCCGTCACAGGATGCTCATTTCAAACATTGAAATGGATAGGTATTAAAAGTATTCACAATTAATACAAAAAAAAAAAGAAAAAAAAAATACAAGGCAAATAAATATTTTTTATTACAGTTACATTAAAAATTAAATTTTTAATACAGGTTGGAAAATGGCTACTATCCATCCGGCTAGTGGGCGGAAAATATTACTTTCCCCACCCACGGGTGGTAAAGTTACTTTACAGCACCCACTGACGTGGAAAAAAAAGTTGTCCAAGGAGTATTATAAATATATGAAGTCGAGCGGTAAAGTTACTTTACATCCAGCTAGCATGGAAAAAAAAGTTGTCCAAGGAGTATTATTATAATTATATATGAAATGTGACGCGAAAAATATTATGTATAGTTCTAATATAAATATCAAAGTATAAAATAAGCTAATGAATTACATTATACATGAATATACACCTATTTTTATTGTTTTACATTCAAAACTAAATAGAACAGGAAGAGGCCCTTTGAATTTTTCGCAATTTGGGCCGTATTTTTTACTTACGTCACTAGAGACACTTACCTCAAAAAAACCTGTGAATAATCGTTTTACTCGATTTCGGAATAAAACCTAATCTATAAATTATTGCAAATAATAACGTTTTAACGACTCGTATTATGTTTGCGATTCTAATTATTTGAATTTGAAGAAAAGAGACTCGTTTCCACTGATTATAGAACGTGACTTTCTAAACACGACTCATTCGACACCAGGCTTTATTCTAAGAATTTTTTCCAACTGCACATGAATAATAATAATATTTTAACAATTATTTTAAGGGGGGGGAGCACAAATAGAGGTTCCCAATTGAAAACTTTATTAAAAAAAAAAAAAACTATCTACCTGCTTTTATTTCTAATTTAATTAATAATAGTTTTAAATTAATTACGAATAAAAACATATTTGCATGAGGTAGGGAGAAAGATTTTCGATTTTATTACAAATATCAGAAGTAAAGATTTTTTTTATTTTATATTGAGTCGTTTAAAATTTAATTACACCACGTACCCCTATCGCTATACATAACTTAAAATAAATATAAATTTTATTATTGAATATAATTTAGCTAATAGATTATTGTAAGTCACTTGATTTGGTATTTGGTAAATACGAATAATGCTATAATTGGTGATGATTGCTGCCGGCACGGATTTATAAAATCTGTAGTACTTTAGAATTTATAATAAATTCAAAATAATATCCATTTTAAACGACAGCAAAATTTTGTTTTTACTAAGCATTAGATAATATACATATATTTAGTTTTTTCGACACATTGAAATAATATATCGATAACGTAATTAAAAAAATCTCGTAAGTCCAAGTTTTATGAAAATAATATAAAATAAGACAAAAAAAGTCACAAAATATAATTAAAATACGAATTCTAGAATTTATAAACCAAAATGTAATGCAAAATATGATATTATATTTTGATTCATTAATTTTATCCTATTAAGATTTTTGCTTCGCATGTACAATTTCAAAAATGTGACTTATGAGGTTTTCTAATTAGGCCATCGACGTATGTTATTGAAAATATCTTCTGTAATGCTAATTTGATTTACATATTATCTCAACTCTTGAATGCACATATTTGCTAAGTCAACTGCATACTTTATATTTCCTAATGCACAATAAATTAGTGTCCTACTGCACCTTGCAATAAAGCCTGTTCGACACATGTAACAACAAATTAAATTTTGAAACTTTTGTTTTTCAGCTGAGGGATTTAAAACAAAATCAGCACATGTCCAAAAATCTAATTTTTCACAAACTTTAAAAACCGGCTGTCTGTGTATATTATGTATATTATTATAACTATTGCACAGTTTTCGGTGCATTTAATTAAAAAAAAAAAAATATTTTTAGCGCTTTTTTTTCACACGTCAAATTTACAGCCTTAATAACTATTATAATAAACGGTATTTGTTATGCTCTATGAGATCATTGTTTAATTTCAACTGTACCGAAATCGAATAAACATTCGAAATGCATTCGTACAGTGGGTGACATATTTTATATTTTAGTTAATAGCAGAATATAACGTTTGAAGGTAAAAGAGTGATTCAAAAGTTTCTCGTGACGACACTTAAGGAACACCTACCTATAATATGGGATGTAGAAATTCGTGAAAAACGATTTAGTCAAAAGTGGCAAAAGTTGCCGAGTGAAATTCATTTAAACTTCGAGTTTGTTACGTAAAGTTACGTTATTAGCAGTGTTCAGATTATCTGTGGATAAATAACTTTTACCTTTGACTGATATATTTAGATACTCGTATAAATTAACCGATTCGAATTGTCTTAAAGAATTTTCCGCGACAATCAAATTACTTATCTAGATAATTAGATAAATTATTTGAGTAGACATATCGAAATGGATTAGAAAATAATTTTCAAAAATATTGTACACCTCGGTGATTATATACAATAATGTATTCAAGGTGTCATTAAAATGTGTTATAGTCTCGTGTTATGTTACTATTTTTATTCCATAATAAAATAACATTTTTGCAATGAAAAGCTGATGGACATGTTGTCGATGGGAATATTTGGTTTTAACAACATGTGTCAATAAAAAAAAAAGGGGGGAGTCCCTTTGCTACCCCCCTGAAAAGTTTTTAAGGCAACACGACTATCGTTTTTCTACCCCTAAAATATCATCACTATCATGAAATTGAATTAATAAATTATATTTTAAAATATTGTAAATTAGGTAATGAATAGGATTTTTATTTCTTAATATTGTAATAATTAAATGCAAATTTTGCAAACATCATTAATGCTTGACACTTTATTGATTAGGTATACAGATCAAACCGAATCTATAAAAAATCGGGGTAGACTACGAGTGAATTTTCATTTCTTAACTTTGATAAAATTACAGCAAAAAAATCATCTAAATAATCACATCAGTAACGTCAAACGAGTAAGAATTTATTTCTAAAACGATTTCTAGGATATTATAATCTAGTGACAAAATTCAACTTAAAAATACTTCACGGATAATACATGGAGTATCGCTAATATTAGTTTTCTGGCCCCTAAGTGTTGTTTTTTGATTGAAGTAAAATGTTATTAAGGATAATAATTACAAGAGTACATTTTAACGGTTACCCATTACGCGCACTTAAATAGGAATTTATTCAAACAATAATTCGCCACCATAATATTATTTATTTTTTTTACGATTTTCACAATTTTTAATTTTTAAATTGCGCTTGATTTATCCGATTTTATTTTTCAATTTAAAAGGTTAGAGTGCTCATAGTTGTTGTTTGGGTTTTATAGACGTGAATGATGGGCGCTTTTTATTTTTATCATCATTCGATATGTGTTCATTGGTGGGGGGCGAGCACGCGTTTAATCATACCGTCAGTGGACATTTCACTTCTGCTGACCGGTTTTACGACTGTAATTATTCGGATCCGCGAAATTGACCGAAAAACCAATTCTGTATCGTTTTACTTTTTACAACCATTCGAAGGTTGATTTGTCGAACGTGTTTCATTCGATAAATCGTACAACTTCTCAGGTAGCTTAAGTATTTTAGACGTTTATTTCATTTCCATTTTTTTTTTTTTTTCTGTGAAAACACTTTTGGCTTTTGCCTATCGAAATGCGTGTGCGAGTTTCTTTACAGTAACCTTTTCGATCAAAAATCATACCCACGTGGTCTTTTACAAAGGTCTTGAATTTTTTTTTTTTTTTTTTGAGGGGGGGCTGCCCAGAATTTGATCCAAACTTCATAAAAATTTAAACATAGATAGGACAATTACGAAAAATATTTAGGCGAAAATAATTTTGAAAGTGTAAAAAAATTTGGAATATTTTTTTTCTGTGAATATTTTTTTGTCACAATTGCATTGAAAGTGGACATTATAGATGATTATTTTACCGCCTACGGGCGTTTAAGTTACTTTATGGCCGGCTAGCATGGAAAATAAAGTTGTCCAAGGAGTATTATAAAATATATAATAAATAGACAATAATATGAAAAATATTTTGGCGCAAAAAAAATTTGGAAAATTTATACGAAAAAAAATTGTTCACTGAAAATAAAAAAATAAACATCATTGTAAAGTTATAGACTTCTTTGCTCTGCTCACAATCTAAAATGTATTTTTATACTCAAAAATCCATTGATATGCAATTCTCAAAAAAATTATATGTGAAAATATGCAAAATAAAAAGTAAAGTATAGACAAGAAAGTCGATATATACTTCGCACCACGGATATTCTTCGCTCTTCGGGTCAGATACCTTTGAAGGGTATGTATAATTTTAAAGAAACGATAAATCAATTCTTCAATAAGACGATTCTGAACGAATGAAGTTAATAATATAAAGAAAAATAATAGTCAACATTTTCAACACACTCACCAAGAGTATCTGTCCCGAAAAGCTAAGAATATCCTTGTTGCGATGTATGTCCGGCTATCTTGTCTATACTTTATTTTAACTTTACTTTACTTTACTTTTTTTATTTAATAAATAAATAAGAAAATAAAATTTAATGAGAAAAAAATGTGTTAGAAAAATGTCCAAAATTTGTTTTTCACATTTTTCAAATTTTTCTTGCACCAAAATGTTTCACAACAAAAGAATTGAGAAATTCAAAAAATGACCTCTTCAAAGTACCAACAAGAGGCAAATCCGGTTTCAAAAGTTCACTGATCGAGACTTTTGGACAAGTAGATCCATACGAAAAAGTGTATAGTAAAAAAATAAACATCATTGCAAAAACTCTTCGTTCAGAATCTAAAACAAAAATATAAATTAACCGATATGGAGTAAATTTTAAGTTCACTTAACTACGTATAGAAGACATAGACAGAAAATCAACAATTTCTATCATTCTTCGTCTCTAATTATTATTGATGCCTTTATCGCGTCTCTGAAATATAGGTGAATGTGTATTTCATATCACTTTGAATCGATTAAAATAATTTCAAATTAATTCGATAATTTATTAAGGTAAATACGTTTAATAAATTTAAAACGTGTTTTTTCATATGTATAAATAAATAGTATTAAAATACTCGAGACCACAATAAATATGAATTATAATATATTATAGTTATAAGCAAATAATATAAATTACAGTGAACCATATGAGATATTATATTAAATTTTAATACTAAAATTATAAAATTATATATATATATATATATATATATATATACAGGGTGTCTCAGTACGATTTATCCAAATGTAATAACTTTGGTTAAATAAGTAATTTTTTACTTTTTTTTAAAAAAAAAATAAATATAACTACAGCATTCAAAATATTCAGTTTGCAAACTAGTAAATTGGAAAAATGTCTCGTTAAAGGTTGATCATTTATTTATTATGATTTTTTCAATATTTTGAAAATGTTAATTTTATCGTGAATAACGATGAATTTTGAATTATTGTGTGATGATGAATTCAAATTTCCAAAGACTTTGAAAAATCATTATAAATAAATGACCAAACTTATATAAGACATTTCACCAATAACATTTTTCCGAAAATCAGGTTTACAAAATGGCTATTTTTAATTTTTTCCAATTTCAAATTAGAAAATTTGGGTCTTAAAGAAAAAAGAAAATTATACCTTATTTCTGTAGCGTAATAATTCAAAAAAAGTTTAAAATTATAATAATTATAAATAGAACAAAAGTTATTACATTTGTCAAATCATACTGGGACACTGTGTGTGTGCATATATATATATAAATATGTTGGATGCTTATTAATTATTATAATGTATATTAAGCATCCAACATATTTTATGTGTTTTTTCGTTCTTTTATAGATAGGCATAATTTATGTCATAAAAAATACACGTCGTTATATTTCAAATTTTAGCGAACATCACAGACAGGAACAACAAAATCATGTGCTACCGTTTAATTTATGGATACAGTTGCAATACAAATTACTAAACTATTTCTGGCCCCCGAAATAATAATCATTATAAATCAATGTTGTAATTTTTTAATTTAATATTACTTTTGTTACAATTATTTACTCCTCGCGCATTATATTATAATAAAAATAATAATATATCTACGCCATATTATGTGTACACTTCACGTGTAGTGAAAAAAGATATTTTCACAATCGATAAAAATAAATTTATATATATATATATATGTTATACTAGTGGATCTGGAGAACTTTGTCTTACCCCGATTTAAGGGTTCCCCAAATGCATTCTTTAGCGATTTGACTTGGAATAATGAAATTCAAGCTATCGACGTCCTTGGTATCAATTGCCCTATTCTTGGCGATATGTAGTTTTTTCCAAAAAAAAAATTGAAGATTTGAGAAATTCAAAAAATGACCTCTCTAAAGTATCATCTAGAAACAAATCCGGTTTCAAAAAGTTGCTGATCGATACTCTTGGACAATTATTTCCATACGAAAAGTTTTACAGAGAAAAAATAAAATAAAAAAAGCCGGACATACTTCGCACGATGGGTGTACTTCGCACGACGGGTGGTATCCTCTTGACGGGTGTATTGAATTTTAAAGAAACGATAAATCATTTCTTCAGTAAAAAAAAATAAATAAAAAAATAAACATCATTGTAAAAACAATAGCTTCTTCACTTCGTTCAAAATCTAAAAGGCCGGACACACTTCGCACCGTGGATATTGAACATTGGTTTTAACGAAAATAAGGTCTTCCACACAGACACCGGCATTGGTTCGGAAGTGAAAAAAAAAATATATATATATATATATATATATACATACTTACTGTTCGCTAATGAAACGATACACAAAACGCACGATGAACGCGTAGATTATAATAATATCCACAAACGCACATCCGAAACGTGACTCATAAAGTCAGCTCCCTAATGGCCTAATTTACCGCATAATAACGTAAATAACGACTAATGAACGGACAGACATTACGATAATCATAATAACAATAAAAATAATCATACATAACCGGCGAGTTTTGCAATAATATACGTATAGAATACACGATATGACCATGATGGCGGTGATATTTTTATGCGAGTGTAAAAAAATGTTCGTTTCTCCCAAAAATGTCACAAGGAATAATTATAATAATAATAATAATGATAATTATAATATAGGGTCAGTCCCGACGACGTGCTTTTTGACGGATATAATATAATGTTATATAATTCAGGGGTGGCCACTAACCTAACTTTGAGAGTCGCAAATTAATAAAGTTAATATTCAAGGTGAGCCACATTGTAAAGCGAGTAAAGTTTATAAAATGAAAACACATTTTTCATTTTGAATTAAACAAAGGAACATTTTTTATTCATTTTTAATTTATTATTAAAATGTATTTATTTATTTTATTATTATAAAATCGACATTATTATTTACATTATTGTTGTTTTACCTAGGTACTTATGAGAAGTGTTTTTTCGAATGTCCGTTTTTTCTGTGAGTTCTTTGAAATCTGTGGCTGATAATTTTATAGCATAACAAATTTAAACGTCGAATGTATAATGATTCACACACACGGAGCCAAAGATTGAAATAAGTCGCATAGTACACTCTTTTGTCAGAGGGTATTTTTCTTCTGGGACATTTTTCCAAAATTCAATAGTTCTATACTCGTTCGAGTCCTTTTAGTCCTTCGTCCTCTTGCAGTTCTAGTAGTATCTCCGACCCTTTAGCTGTATCTTCATCTAGTATCCTTTGTTTTCTGATGACGCACACTATCTAACGTTTCTAACGATTCTAACAGAATTTTATATTAATTAATTTTAGTCTAAAATTGGTTCAAGAGCGGCTCGCCAGCCTCGTTGTGGCCACCCCTGTTATTATATATTATTATTATTAAAACGTCTGTTGTGTCGTCCTATGGCACCAGCAATTAATTCACAATAATTTACCGCGCATTGTGTATATTATATTGTGTACAAATAAATTCTGTTATTCGTGTTTTGGCTCGGTGATGATGATATTATACCGCGGGACATACGTCGTGTATTATGCCAGTGATAATAATTATGAAACCCATTGTTTACGTCTGGAGAAGGGGGGGGTGGATAAATAAATGAAAAAAATACGAATTCGTGTTTACGTATGTTTTCGAAACGAAGGAAAATTCAATTCCGGAACGCGTCGCCACCGCAGTAACTGCAGTTGTTATTATTATTTTCATTATTATTATTGTTCGACAGTGTTTACCGTGGTTAACCTGCGCGTACACTGTGTGTATCTTTGTGCGATAGGGGAAAGTCGCGATCCGAGAAGAGCGATTTTGCTTAAATATTAAAAATATTCCAAAACAGTCACCGGTGAATGTCGATACTTACGTCCATTCTCGATGAGCGTTGACATTCACTACCAAATTTTGGTGAATGCCAACGTATTTTGTTTCTTTCAGAATTATTACGCTCATGAACGAGTATAATGGTTCACTATAGCGGACTGTTATTTCTTCGATTAAATTCTAACGACATACTGTATCGAAAAATTTTACAAAATAAATTTTATTATTGTCAATATTAATTGATAAACAAGTGTTGCCTAGCATTTTTTTTTTCTTCTTTCGAGAAGTTTTCTGTCACACTAGTGGTTAACTAACGAAAATTATTATTATACTACCGGCTTTAAACAAGTTCAGCAATATATTAAAATCCAAACATTTGACAATATAAAATTATCGTCAATATCGACAAAAAACAAGACATGTTACTGGGTTGGTGATAGAACCTACATCTAAAACCGTGGTGGACATCAAAGATAATAATTTAGATATAGATAATAATTTATTATCGATAAACGTCCTAATATTTTATAGTCATCTATGTTTTCTTACACGAACACTTGTCAATGAATTTTGAATTACTTTAGTCACTGCAATCACAATTATTTGGTGGTACATTTTGTTTTTTCGTTTATATAAATCGTATAGTAATTATATTGTTTTATACTGCAAGCAACTTTTGTCGGCTCGAAATGGTACAAAGAAAATTTCTAAGTTTTACTGGATTTATTTTACATATTATACACCATCATATACACCCCTGTTTCTGAATTTCTTACTATGGATACCACTTTGTAATCGAAGGTTACACTACTCTTGGGTTTAGATTTTCTGAATGGATTGCTATCTGGAAAAATAGTTTCTTCTCATCTGTTAAGTTGTATTAATTTCAGGGTACCACAACATATTTTTAGAAATCCTACTACTCCCTTCTACATTCCTCCTTGCACCTCTAATTACTTGACAAATGAACCTATCACAAGATTAATGACTCTTGCCAATGCGAATGCTTTCCACCTCTGTTGATACGTCTTATATTATAGGTACCTATTATGTGTATGTATTTCAACTTTTATGTATTTTGCTTGTAATAAGTCTTGTACTTTGTAACTATAATTAATTGTTAACTGTATATATGTCTAATAATTTTCTAAACGACTAGTCCTGTAAATATGAAAATTGATAAATAAATATTATTATACAAACTTGACGTGTTTTTTTTTTTTTTTTTTCAAAAAAATAATATCAACATTCACCAAAAACTGATGGTGAATTTCAACATTCACCTCAACATACGTAATATAAACTTAAGCACTCACTCGTAAAGTCACCGCGATTCGTCGTCCTGAACACCTGTTTGCGTGGGCGGCAAAACGCGCGAGATATAAATTCCATTTGACGATTGATGACTATAATGCTATTTTATGTGTACACGCGAAAGCCGAGAAAATACGTTTGAAGTTTTACGAGTGGCCAGTTAAAGTTGTTAAAAAAATATAAACTAAATTCTTTTTTTTTTTTCGATATTATTCTGAATGAAGCGACGCAGTGCTTTCACAATAATGTTTATTTAGTTTTTTTTTTTTTTTTATGGAAACACTTTGTCGTGTGTAGAAACACAGAACAACCTGTGGTGGGTACATCTTTTATAGGTAATTTTCAAAAATAACTCAAAACTTTTTCCAAAAAAAAAAGAAAAAAACTACTGAACAATCGAATAAAAAATGGTAAAAATATGCCATTAACGAGAATTTATCATGAAATCTAATTTAGTAGGTAATTCAAAACAAATAGAACTGAAAACTTGAAATATTCACCCGTTATAAACAATTGTGTTTAATTCGACGTAAAATGAAATTAATTGTGAAAAGGGGGTTCAAAGTTTGATTTATATATATATATATATATACGTATATAAGTAAATACATTGTATACAACTGAAGCTCCACCAAGGGGGCAATTTTTAATTTATCCTTACACGATTCACAGCTCCTGAAATTTGTTTCTTTAAAATTTGACCACACTGCACCCACTGCGCGGGAGTATCCCACCCGAGGACAGAAGAAGTGCCCACGGTGCAAAATATGTTTCTCATAAACCATAAGCAGCGATTTCGTCGAAAACAAACTTTGGATTCAAACAGATAGCGTTGTGTACAATAATAATAATTGTGCGCGAAATATTATTTCCCTGTAATCGGATTTGTTCAAATTGAAAATAAAACTATATTATAGCAAGGCTAAGAGCGAAACGCGACAACTCTCATTAAAATGGTAAAAAAGGCAATTTGTCGAAAACGGCGTTTTTAATAATAATAATAATAATCGTCTCAAGGTAATTTATGAACGGGATTTCGAAGAGACGCCGAAAACGACAGATTTTTACCCCGAGATTTCGATGTTATTAGCGCATCGATGTCACTTTACGAATATTTTATTATTGATCTCGACCGTACACACACACACACACACACACACACCCAATCCGACGGCGGGGCTTTATGTAAATACATAAAACCGAAATTTCTCCGAAACGAACGCTGACGAATTTTCACACCCCCGGTCACGTCGACATGTTAATATATCGTTCTGCACAGAGTTCTCGGTAAAATAAAATATTATATAGGTACGGGCAGTAACGGTTTTAATTGAAATTAGTGTTTGGCAAAGGATATATTTTTTTTTAATTATTGTAGACATCGACTCTTGCCATTTGCACGTCGTATTCTCCATTACAAAAATAATAAGCCGATTAATCACAGAGGTAATTAATTAAATAAGTTTAAATGCATTCAGTGTACATCGAAAAACTCGACTGTAGGTATATTATTATTATTATAACGTGATTGAAATATTATAAATATTAATTTTATTCGGTTTACCGATGGTTTTCTTTCGAAAATATGAAAATAAAATTCAAATATTAACGTTAATAAATTTTAATTAATGTAAATACTCTTTTGCGGTTAACTAACCTTTCTAACCAAACCCAACCTAACCTAACCTAACGTTTTCGCATAGAAATATTTCTTCAAAATTTCCGACCAAGAATTTATTGAATCGGAATTTTCCTCTAGGTCAGTGAAGTCCTAAAATAAATTTCTTTGAAACTAATTCAAATTATGCGTTGAATGAAAACTATAATTAGAAATTGTTATATTTATAATATTATACATTTTCGTACTATGATTTTTATTAAATGAATATACGTGTCGCATAATATTTATTATTTTCGTAATTATACTTTTTACTTGAAAATGGTCCATGAACCAGAAAAGGTTAAGAACCTATTTTCCAGACGGTTCTTTTGAGAGTTCTAAGCACTTAAAACGCTTTTCCAAAATTTGGGAAAAACTACCCGAAATTTGATTAAAAACCTTTTTTTTTTCAATCAACCCTTATAATAAATATTTTGATGAAAGAAAATGTTTATCAGCAATTTTCTTGATAATTATTTTTTTTTAATAAAGGCTTTGGTTCCGGTTTGGGTGACTAAGTTTGTTTAAGTTAAATGTTTCCAAAACTGGTTTTTTTTTCGGTTTCGATTCTGATCTCAGGTTGTACCGCCATCCGTTATATTAAAGTTGAATATACTTGAATTCCAAATGCTATTTTACTACAATATTGCTAAACTGTAATATCAGCTGTAATGGTCTCATGAAATGGGAAAGGGAATTGAAATCGACAACACACACACACACACACACGCGCGCGCGCGCGTTATATTTTTCATACTTACAGAAAATGCCTTGTTGACCTGAGTGTGCTCGTGCTGGTGGTTCGGGATACGTCATTACATCGACGAGTATTATGACAGGCTTGTTGTCTTCCAACGGCCAAAACGACCGGAACCAAAGATGTTATTTTTAAATTACCAACTAATAACAATAATATACACAAAAATAATACAGTTTTGCTTTGCTTTGTATCAAAAAAAAAAAAAAAAAAAAATGTTTACTATTCCAGAGACTTGTGCCTTTATTAACGGAGTGATGTTGGAGAATAGGGGGGGGATGCACGTGGTGCACGTGAAGTGTGTTTATACTAAAATGTTTTTTAAAAAAAAATTAATACCATCAACAAAATATAAAAATTAATCGAGTTTGACCGCAGCTTAAATTTAATTTTAATTTAACGATTCAAATATTTTGAAATATACCCACAACGTCTTACGACTAACTAATTAAGCTATAATTTTCGAGAACAAATTGTAAAAAACAAAATTTCATGAAATAAAAAAAGGAGTTGCCTTTGTCGCGTTCTATGGCATACGTTCTGTAACATCGCACATCCGTGGTGCAGTTAATTTGTTTGTAGATCTATGTGGTTCGTCTTTATTTTTTTTTTTCAATTTGACATACCTAGTAAATTCTCATTTTTCGATTTTTTTTTTCAATAATTTTTAAAATTTAACATTTTATGTGTTTTACGTTTGATTTACATATTGCGACCAACATACTGACATACCTGCTACACGTATTTTCGTCTTCATCAACAGGTATTTACGGTTTTTTACATCAATATATTCGTATATTTCTATTCTTATATTAGTATAAATTTTAGATTCTGAGGAGAGCGAAGAAACTAGTGTTTTTACAATGATGATTATTTTAGATTCTGAACGAAGTGAAGAAGCTTATGATTTTACAATGATGTTTATTTTTTCTTTTTTTTTTTTTTTTTCTTTTTTCTGTTTATGGAAACACTTTTTCGTATAGAAATACTG
>JAIPRM010006447.1:0-18667 GCA_025469315.1 Stegophylla sp. TES_Ste_2020 | reverse complement strand
TTCTCATTTCTTTATTTTTTTTTTTTTTTTGGGGGGGGGGGATAAACTACCCAAAATGTTGATAAAAACGACTCTCGGAAACCATCATTTTTTGATCCGAACTATATGAAAATTTTAACATAGATAGAAAATCCTATAAAAAGGATTTTGGCGCAAGAAAATTTCGAAAATGTGAAAAAAAAAATGTTGGACATTTTTCGAAAATTTGTTCAATTTATTTTTGTTAATTAATTAATTTAATTTATTTTTGGATAATAATAATTGTATTTTTTTGCAATCCGGGGGCGAAACTATCCCATTCGGTGGCGCGGGAAGGGTGAAACGGGGGGAGGGGGTGGGGTGAAACGTTATAGATTTGAACGAGACGAGTTTTTTCGTTTGTTCGCATGTCGAACCCATCACGCACGCACTCGTCTAGATATCCGCCACCGTTGCCACGCGAATAATCATCGATCCTTCTTCCTCCAGGAGGAGGAGGGACCACCGCGCGCTTATTACGAATAAATCGTCATTTCCGCGAACAGCACGTGCGTGTTTGACGACTATTATACTTATTTTTTTCGGTTCGGTTAGCGAAATTACAGGGTTTGGTTTTTTGGGGTACGTTATTCGGTGAAATCGTAATGAACACTTTTACCCGAGTATTCAATTTATACCCACACACGGAGATGGCGCACTTATACGATAATAATATTGTATTTTTCAAAAATTCGTATACATACATATTTTCGCGACTTGAAAAATGTTTTTTTTTTTTTTTTTGGGTGGGGGGGGGCTAATATATATTTTTAATTGATTTGGCGCCCAAAAAGGCATTATCCTTAAGTAATTTTCTCAACATTTGTGGGGGGGGGGTGCTATGAGTAGTTTTGAGGGGGCTAAGCCCCTTAAAGTCCTCCTCTAATTGCGCCTATGTACATACAGTTCAGAAGGTTGCGATTCAACTCGATGCGATAACTCTTGTTTTATTTACACCAAAATTTTGATACTTACCTGATATTTGGAAAAATTTTTGATGGTAAAATGTCCTATAATGGTAAAATACGGTCGTTTATTTAATTATGATTTTTATAAAAGTTTTCTCTAAATATGTAAATTTTACCGCGTATAATGTTGAATATTGAATATTGTGTGGTAGTTAATTAAACATTTTCGATAAATAAATAAAATACTAAAATATAATAAGAAATTTTACGACTTAATTTTTTTTAAAAAAAATCAAGTTTACAAAATAGCCTTTTTCATAACTGAAATTTTTAATTTTTTCCATAACTGTAGAGTATTTTTTTTTTTAATTTGAAAATTTTGAATTTAAAAAATAAACTAATAAATAAAAATAAATAAGTATACGGTTTTTTAATGTAGTGTAACGCAGAAATTATGTTTTTTATTTATTTATTTATTTTTTTTTTAAGTTAAAAATTATTGATAGAATAATAGTTGTTGCTAGGAATAGGATTTATATGCAATAAAAATTTTAATCGTTTATGAAAATTATAACAGAATATTATTACTAAACAAATATAGAAAAGAACAAATATAAAAAAAACGTACTTTGCGACTTAGGAATTCCTCGCTTTTCGAATTGGATACTCTTGTGGGTGCATAGCATTTAAAAAGAAATGATATATAATTTCTTTAATAAGAAGATTTTGAGTGGAGCTTCGGTTTATTTAAGATAACTTTACTTAAAAATTATAAAGTTTTGCGCCATTTTTCATTTCACTATCAACTGAGAAAAGTAAAAAAAAAAATTGGATGAGAAAAAAAATAATTTCAAAATTGTTTTTCCACATTTTCATAATTTTCCTGTGCTAAAATATTTCTCATATTATTGTTCGTCTATTTTTAAATTTTTATTTATTTTGGAATAAAAAAGATAATTTCTGAGTTTTTTTTGTAAAATTTTCAGTAGTTTTTTACAAATGTTTAGAAAACTATTGAGAAATACGAAAAATTACCACTTAAAAGTGCCATCTAGAAACAAATTATCATTTAAAAAGTTGTTGTTCGATACTTTTGGTCAAGTGTTTCTACGTGTACACATTAAAAAAAAAAAAAAAAAAAAAATGAATGTCATTGTAAAAAAACACTAACTTCATCCACCATTTAGAACCTAAAATCTAAAAAAGCCGGACATACTTCGCACGATGGGTGTACTACGCACGACGGGTGGTATTCTCTTGACGGGAGTATTAAATTTTAAAGAAACGATAAATCATTTTTTCAGTAAAACGATTCTGAACGAAGGAAGTTAATAATATGAGAAAAAAAAAATTTTTCGAAAAATGTCCAAAATTTTTTTTCACATTTTCAAAATTTTCTTGCGTCAAAATCTTTTTTATAGGATTTTCTATCTATGTTAAAATTTTCATAAAATTCGGATCAAAAAATGATGGTTTCCGAGTCGATTTTGTCAAATTTTGGGTAGTTTTTTCCAAACAAAACGTTGTAGAATTGAGAAATTCAAAAAATGACCTCTTTAAAGTACAATCTAGAGACATATCCGGTTTCAAAAAGTTATTGATCGAAACTTTTGGACAAGTATTTCTATACGAAAAGTTGTACACAGAAAAAAAAATAAATAAAAATAAAAATAAACATCATTGTAAAAACACTAGCTTCTTTACTTCGCTCAGAATTTACAAAAAATCATAATAATTATATGACCAAACTTTATTAAAACATTTAACTACCAAAATTTTTTATGAAAAATTAAGTTTACAATATAGCTATTTAACTTTTTTTTCTTAAACCATTGTATAAAATTGAAAATTTGATATATCTAAAAAAAAAATAAATAAATAAATAATTATAAACTCATTAAGAAGTTTTACTTTTTTCTTCTGCAGCCCAGTGGTGTGGTGAATAATAATACATCTTATTATTATTATTATTATTATTTTTTTTTTTTAAGTTAAAAATTATCAAAAAAACAACAGTAATTACGTTTTTGTCAAATCGTATATCGGGACACGCTGTGGACCTGTTGTACACACACAAACACACGACGCGGTGGCGGCGGCTTCTGTGCCCGCCTACCGATAATAACATTTCGTTTACACCGGTAATTTGGCTTTATTTTTTATTTTTTTTTTTCGTGCTTTTTCATTTCATGTTGGCCCACCACCGTCGTCGTCGTCGTCGTTTCCAAAATCATTATCGTTTCCGGGGTTGGGGGGAATTATTTTTCATTTTTCAATTTACTCACACACACACACACACACCGGAACACACGTCAGCCGTATGTAATAACACCGTGTGTGTGTGTGTGTGTGTGTGTTTACCTTATCCACACAGTGAGTATATTATAATTGTGTATATTTTGTATACAGTTTTCTTGTGCTGCACCGCGTTACCTCCGCTAGACGGTAAAAATTATTATTATCAATCTCTCTCTCTAGGGAGTAGGGAAGAGGGAGGAGGCAATATCGCCTGGAATGATAATATCAATTGTGTAATAATTATAGTGCTGACGATAATAATGGAAACAACCCGTAAAACGTCGCCCCTTCCGGTAACTGGTAGCCGTCTGCACGTTTTTGTTTTTTTTTTTTTGTTTTTATCTCGCGGTAGGTAGCCGTTTGCCACCACACAGCGGTCTGAATCACTATTTTTTTTTTTTGGTTTTACACATTAATACCTCATATATATTTCGGTTTATATCGGTGGTGTATTTATATGGATGGGGGGGGGGGTTGGTTGAAGGAGATATGTCCCATCCCTTCACATTGTGGCGCATTTGGGATACACAATTTTAACGGATTGAAATAATATTTATTATTTGTTTGATTTTGCCCCTCCCTCCTCCCTAATGACATTGACTTCGTGTAGTGGCGAAGTGAACTTAAAATAACTTGGAATCAAATAGCTTTTTAAACAAGCAAACAGCCCTTAAAGACTTCAAAATTTAAATAGTTATCGTTACTATTGGCTATAGATGAACATTCGAATAATGCATTTTGTAGTACCTATGGTTAATTGTAATCAATTTCGTAATTTATTCAAAGTATACTATTTGAGAGGTGAGGAACCAACCCCTAGACATAAAATTTGGGAAGCAATTGCTTCTAAAAAGCATGCTTAGTTTCACCACTGACTTCATGCAGTTTATCTCTGGCGACTTTGAGTAGATATAATTTTTTCTTGGGGAGAGGCTATTTCCCCCAAAACCTTTTAGATTCTGAACGAAGTGAAGAAGCTAAGTGTTTTTAAAATGAGGTTTATTATTATTATTATTATTATTATTTTTTTTTATACATTTTTTCGAATGGATCTACTAGTCCGAAAGTCACGATCAGCAACATTTTGAAACCGAATTTACCTCTAGTTGTTACTCTGAATTTTTCAATTCTTTTTATTTTTTATTTTTTGGTCAAAACTACCCAAAAGTTGACAAAAAAGACCCGGAAACCATCAATTTTTGATCCAAACTTTAGGAAAATTTAAACATATCTAGATAATAATATTAGAAATATCTTGGCGAAAGAAAATTTTGAAAATTTTTCTAACTCTTTTTTTATTCTCATTTATTTGTTTTTCCTTTATATATTAGTTAAAAAAAGTAAAGTGAAGTGAAGTAAAGTATAGACAGAATGCCGAACATACTTCGCATCACAAATATTCTTCGCTCTTCGAGTCAGATACTCTTGGTCGGTGTGTAGAAAATGACGACTTGTATTGTTCTTTATATTAACTTCAATCGTTCAGAAACGTCTTATTGAAGCAACGATTTATCGTTTTTTTAAAATTCTATACACCCACTAAGGGTATGTGACCCGAAGAGCGAAGAATATCCTTGGTGCCAAATTATATTCGGCTTTCTTTATTCCTGTCATTTATACGATTATCTGTTTTCAAAATTTTTAAAAACATAATATTTCTTTATTATAGAATGTCAGAAAAAAAAAAAAAAGAGTATCTGACCGGTGGAGCGAAGTATGACCGGCTTTTCTTGTCTTTACATTTTTTTTATTATTTTCTTACGAGAGTTTACTCAGTTTAAACAGCTATGCTAAATTAATTTGCATACATACTCTAATAGACTATGTACCCACGAGTATGTATAACAAGCATAACAAGTATAAATTGTTTATTTTTTTTTGGTAATATATTTTTAAGTTATGAAATTAACAATAATTATCCAGTACAAAAAATTAATTTAATTACATTAATTACATCGTGTACAGCGTAAAAATAATGTAATTTATGTAAAAACATATTATTCCGGTCAAATCGCTAAACGTGAGAGACAATAATACGAGTGGGAGCTGCTTATCGACATTTCCGTCACGAGTTTATCCTTAATTGTGTTGAGTTTTTTTTTTTTTTTTTTTTTTATGAGAAGTGATCGAGTTTGAATTTTCGAAAGAGATTTAAAACTTTAATCGTGTGAATATTATTTTTCCGATATTTAGAACGGATTCGATGTTAGTCGAGATCTAAGTATGTCTTGACGGTATTAATTAAAAAAATACTAACATTAATTACGCTAATTATTTCAAAAAATGTTTATATGAATATTTTGAATAACAAGCAGTAGGACGTGTATGATGTACCGACCTGACTGGATTCAATATTATGATATTATGTTTATTCTGCACAGAGTAATAATTATGTAATATATTTTTTCTCAGTAAAATCGCATAAATACATATTTATTACATCATTATGTAGGTTATTCGGTTTATGATTTTTTTTTTTTTTTTTTAAACATATTTTTTGATATTGAAATGTATACCTTATTTTACAAAATAATTTGAATTATATTTCACTCCCTACAATTCATAATATATCACTAGATCGTAAAAGTTTTAATTTTATTTTTTGTAGTCAGAAACCTATAGTTTTCTTCTTAGTGAAATCAGTGTCTTTTCAGTTTTAGAAAACGATTTTGAAAAATATTTGATGTTTTTTTTTCAAATCTCGATTTTGTTTCTCTCTCTTTTTTTTTTTATGATTTTGACACTTTTTAGTGTGTTATGTATCTTTTAGGCAAAAAGGTGTATGTAGTGAAGAAGCTAGTGCTTTTACAAATTTATAATAATGTTTATTTTTGTTTTCTTTCTATGGAAACACTTTTTGTTATAGAAATGCTCGTCAAAATTTGCTTAGAGTAACTTACTTTTTTTAGACTTGCCAAAATTTTTACAACTGCCAAAATTTTTCTATAAAAACAGTAAAATAATATGTCATAAACAAGATCTTCATGAAACCATGGTCACCCATGTTGCGAAATATATCATGATTTTTTATCATTGTTATTTTGAGCATAAATGCGCAATTATTGGGTCAAAATTTTCAATTTATCTTTTTTATATCAACTAAAACAGAGCTCAAAGCTCTACTTCCCCCACTTCGCATTAATACAGTGAAAACACACACACACACACACACACACACACACACACACACACACACACACATATATATATATATGTCCAATGTTATGATATTTTGAATGGTCAAACGGCTTCTCGTGAGGTTCTTTTGATGGGTATAAAATAAACCTAAATATTAAAACAATATAAATTTTGGAATGCATATTTAGAATCTAGGGTTGCTGGGGCCCCGGCATTCCCTAGAACCACTAAAATTGTGCCTATGGTTGGCATTTCAAACGCTCTGCACAATTATTATTGCATCAAAATAAAAATATGAACTGATGGAGGATATTAACACCCCTCCCCTCCCCTTCCCACCTAGTGCACGGGCCTACAACAATAGAATAATTATACACTTGTTGCTCGTCATAGGATTAAGTGGAAACGTGCGCACGTTGGTGATGAAAAATTTTTTATAACTTTATCTATACAATGTATTAATTGAATAATAAGGAGTATACATTTTTTGATAGTATTTAATTTGTCAAAAAATCCAATATTTTATTGCTCATCACACAAACACACACACACACACACAAATTTCATTTAATATGCATATCATAACGTATATGTGTGTGTGTGTGTGTGTGCATAATATGACTAAATGATCTTATAATAGTTATTCAAATTTCCAACCGCACCGTTTTAGACCCAAAAGACAACAGCAGCTCGGTGGTTTTATATAATAATAATATAGTCACGGACGCGCGCGACTCATACACGTTCTCCAAAATCCGTTTTAAATATTCCTCTTTTTTTGTCCCCGGACGTCGGAGATCGCCCGTATTTACCCGCGATTCGGCCGCAGCTGTGCTGTGTCCCCGGGATAACTGCTGCAGCAGTTTAGCCGTCATCGTGGTGTGTTCGTATTATGATAATATTATAAGTGGGTTTTGGGGATTTTAATGCACAAAAAACCCAAAACAAAAAAAAAGTATATATATATATATATATTATATCTCTTGATAAAATACTAAGTACTCATTTAATGTACTGAGAAAATGATCTGAAAAAATTATCAAAAAAAAAAAGTAAAAAAAAAAAAAAAATGGTATTGTCATTATGACTTCGCAAAAACACAATAAAATTGTAATGTTTATCATTATAAGTCTTATGAAACGTCCAACTTTTTGTATTTTTTAAACTCCACAGCGTCATTGTATTAATAACGAAATCTTTAACGTTTCATAACGAACAGGTAACAATTGATGACAAACTATCATCCGTGTCATTAAACTTTACTTTACTTCATTTAATTTTACTTTTTTTTATTCAATATATAGAGAAAAGGAAAAATGACAATTTTACAAAAAATATACAAATTTTGATAGGAAAAAAATTTCCAAATTTTTTTATTTCACAATTTCAAAATTTTCTCTTCCCAATATATTTCTCATACTATTATTTATCTACGCTAAAATTTCATAGAAAAAAAAAAAAAAACAACAACAACAACATAATTTTCGAGTCTTTTTGGCCAAATTGTGGGTAGTTTTTCCGAAAATTTAGGAAACCAATTGAGAATTTTTCGAAAAATGTTCTCTTTAATGTATTATCTAGAGAAAAATACGGTTTTTACAAAAAGTCGCGGATCAAAACTTTTGGACGAAATTAATTTCCATACGTTAATCTAAAAATAAAAATAATTGTTAAAATATTAGCTTTTTCGTTTCGCTTAGAATCTAAAATGCGAAATGGAATTGATTTTTTTTTTTTTTTTATCGTTTGTCACTTGTAACGAATTTTGTGATCGGAAAGCACTCCGGAGAGCTCACAGGAAAGGATGAAATCATTTTCGAAAATTTCAAATCTTTAATTATAACGTACTGAAACCGTGAGCACGGGGGGGGGATATAGACCTTATCGTAACAACAAGTACAACGCGAGTGTATAGGTTTACTGTCACGTCGACACACACACACACACTGTCACTCGGTGTAACACGATAATATTATTGCGATATTAAATTGACATCCGAAAGGGGAAAATAACTTTATTTATTTCATAACACATAATCCAATCCCGTTCCCGCGGCGTATACGACGACCCATTCAAGGCCTAGAGTTACGTTGATTTCAAAAGATTTTTCGATTTTCCGCAAATCGAATTAATTTGTTTGGCAATTTGTTGTCGCAGGTTATACAGAGTGCACTCGATTGAACACGTTCAATTCTATTTTTCGACTGTAAAAATGGTAAAATTTTGGATTTTAGATCCTGTGCGAAGCGAAGAATTTATAACATATCATGTTTATTATTTTATTTTTCACCTGTTCAGTAAATACTTTTTCGTTTATTGTGAATATTTGTCCAGAAGTTTTGATCAACAATTTCTTGAAGCAGAATACGGTTCTAAATGGTATTTTAGAAAGGTCATTTTTCGAAAAATTCTTATTTTTTGGATGCTGTACATAAGATGTTTTTGTAGTATTTTATTTCGTTTTGATTGTTCAATTGTTTGCTATGGAAACTTTGTTAGCAAGCAACAATTGGATAATTATTAATTATTAATTTATACACAAATATGGTTAGGTTTTAGCGCTTTAGTGATTATAAAAAAAAAAAAAAAAACTATGATTTCCATAACTTTTGTTTTATTTTATTTTTGCACCCCCTCCCCCATTTAACTGCGAAACTTTATTCTAGTTATTTTTTTGCGAATTTTGATGTACCTACTGAAATCCGTATTCGAAAGAGCGTTTTTCGAATTATTTTTATTTAAATATTAAATACAATAATTCTATTAGATAATCAATAATTTTCAAAATATTAAAATAATAAAGTACATTCCTATGAACATTTTGACTAGATATTAATAATTTAAGTTTAACTTTTGGAACATATTATTATTATGCATCTAAGAAATCAATAATCATTTAAATTTAAAATAATTCGTTTGAATTTTGATTTATATGCATCAAAATTAACAAAAAAATATAACCCAAATTATATTTTGTAGTGAAAAAGGAGGCGAGGGAAGTTGAGCTTGTTTGAAAAAAAAAAGTTTGTGCCTTTACAGAACATCCTTTGAGTGACGTGAAAAGAAAAGTTATAAAAAACATAGAGTTTTATAGTAGGTAACTAACATATTTTTAACAAAAAACAAAACAAAAAATTCTAATACTTGCATTTTTACATCTAAAAAATGAGGTGAACGCGATTGACGGATCGTCCTGTATACGCGATGGAAAATTTAGTCGCTATGATTTCAAATAATTGTTTAATATAACTTACTATTATACACGTTTTTTTTTTTTTTTTTGTTGGAGAACAAACCTAATGTTCTCAGAACGCCTTATGTTGAGCGAGCAACTTACATTTTACATTTCAGTTAGATGGAAAACCCGACTGGGACTTCAAAGAGTAGAAACCATTAACGAGTCCGTTGTAAAAATAATATTATATTGTTTTCATCAGCAGCTGCCGAAGCTTTTAATATTATTGGAAAACTATATCGACGATGTTTATTAATATTATGTTCATCGATGTGTGTAAAAACTTGAGCGAAATAAAATGGTCGGGTATCGTCGAGTTTAACGATAATGAGCAATATTGTAAAACTTTTGATGTTTTGACGTAAAACAAGGGTACGTAATATTTTATATTATATTGCAATGTAATTATAATGTTTCGACGTGATTGGAAAGTATATATACATATATTAAAAACGTTTGCTAATTACGAGGAAGTACCGAGAGTAACGTACCGGGAAGTTTGTATACGACTTTTGACATCCATCAGAGGGAGAACTAAAATAAAGGATTAAAAAAAAAAAAACTTTCTTCGCTCAGAATCGTGTTTTATTGAACAAATGGTTTATAGTTTCTTTAAAATTCAATACACCCGGCGAGAGAATTCCACCCGACGTGCGAAAAACACACTTTTTTCTACATTTACTATAGGTGGATAAAAATCACTGGAGCTATAAAATCATGCATAATATAATAATTTTATATATAAAAAGCCGGGAATACTTTGCACGGCGGTTGGGATTTTCTTGACGGGTGTGTTGGATTTCAAAGAAACGATAAATCATTTCTTCAATAAAACGATCCTGAACGAAAGAAGTTAATGATATAAAAAATAAATGAGAAAAAAAAATGTTAGAAAAATTTCCAAAATTTTTTTTTCGCATTTTCTAAATTTTCTTGCACCAAAATCTTTCTTATATGATTTTCTATGTATGTTTAAATTTTCATATAATTCGGATCAAAAAATTAAGGTTTCCAAGTCGTTTTTGCCAAATTTTGGGTAATTTTTTCCAAAAAAAAAAAAAATTAAGAATTGAGAAATTCAAAAAATGACCTCTCTAAAGTAACACTAGCTTCTTCACTTCGTTCAGAATCTGAAATATATGCTTACAACCAGTGTTACGTTTGTTTAAATCAATTCTTATTCATCTTTCAATTCAACAAGATAAATTGTTTTTCATTTAGCTAAGAATCGTCTTGGAAAAAAAAAAAATAATAAAATAAAAATAAACCACTTATGTAGTTAGTAAAATGTATGTATAAATATCGATTAATTTTATTTGACTAAACTCAAATCATTTCAAATTTTGATATTTGGCAGTCTACTCAATGGGGAAAATATGATTTTTCACTTATTGATTTGTTCTGTTGTATACTATATTGTTAAACTTATATTCCAAAATTCCACAGTCCATTAGCTTGCTACTAATGTTCTAAAAAAATATAAATGGTGATCTAAGTTAAATATTATTTTTTATTTCATAGTAATTATTAAGTTATCCTAGAAATGTTTGAACTCAAATTTAAATTTTGTAAGATACATTTATATTTATATATTGTGAATTGCAGTATTTAAATTTTATATTTGTCATTTGTTTTTGATTTTTAATTAATGATTGTTATAGAAGTTATTAATATAATATAATTTATTATCATTTTTGATTATGTATATAAATTGTTACTATTGGTGGTCAATACTGAAACTAAGAGTAAGACATAATAATAACTTCTTTGTCATAGTATTTCAAGTCTACCTATATTTTATTGCATTATTTCAATTATTATTGTAATATTAAAAATAAATATCAACTCAACGATCTCAATTTACAAACTATATAATATAAAAACTATGATTGAAATTACTAAACCTATTAAGCTCATTAAAAACAATAATATTACAGAGTTTTAAACCATCTATTATGTCATAAAAGTCTATGGCTATAAGTTAAAATTTTTATTCAGCACTCAAATACTTAAATCCATAATCAGTTTACAATTTTAAGGTACAATAAAAAAAAGTCTCTAAAGGGAAAGAAAGTTAAATATTTTTATCTATATTTGTAATTAGATATACAAATATATATATTTCTATCTTTAACTAGATAGTTAAATAATAAAAGGTATTTATCTTTATTTAGACGAATTTTTACAATTTATTTTTATTTTTGTCTAGATAAAAAACTAGTTATCCTTGCTTACAACGAGTTAAATGTAAAATATTTTGTTCTGATTTTTTTTTTTTTTTCAAATTAAATCGAAGAAATACATATTATGACCGTGGGAATGAATTAAAATCTAGTAATAAATCTGCATAATATTATACTTTCGATATAAACACATTATTGAAATAATTACTCAATAAAAATAGTCTAATTTTTATGTTAATAAATGTGTTACCGTTAATTTATTTCCAAAAAAAACGAGAAATTCTGGTAAAACGATTTGGCAAGTTATAGAAAAAATATGTCAAACGGTTTTTTTTTTTTTTAAGTACTTTCACACTGCCAGTTCACAGAACATATTTGTGTTTAAGTTGTTATTTGTACGATATGTGTATCAAACACAGATCGTAGATTAATATAAAATCATAAAGTACTTGACCTCGATAATAATAATTGCGACCAACGCGTTTAGTAACGCTATACTTTGTGTGCTACACTCGCAGTACCTAACTCGAGTTCACGTTATCAGTCAGTTACATCAAACTAAAATATACTTTTGCTGTGTTTTTAAACGAATTTTGATTGTCAAGAATTTCGAACTAGTAAATTTTGCACAGAGCGCTTCGAGTGTTTCGATATTGTGAATTACAAATTCGAAAATATTTCAACACCATTTTAATACCGATTTAAACACGCATGATATTATAAACACAGAACGGTAGAAAATTAAAATTAAAATTTTTATCTATATTCAAGTATAATATTTTGAAAAACATATAAACGGTGCTGAATGAGATTATTCTTGTTTTGATTTTGTGGCTAAAACACATTTTACAAAAAAACGCGTGTAATTATTAGTTATTTTAGTTAGTTTAGGACAGCTCCAGTTAGTTATCTCCTGTACAAAACGCTTGCCAAGTTATAGTTGGGATGAACAGTTTCTTTTCGTTTTTCGGGAATTATTAGCTATTGTCCCAGCTTAGCCATCGAGGTTGTGCTCGCGTATTTAATTTATACTAGTTACAATACTAGTTACTACCCCTAAAGATCCCTGTCGTGACTTCCGTGCGTCTACTGATGTATTGCACTAAGGGTTGTGCACGGTTATAATAAGGGTTCTGCGAGTTAGATTCACAATTCTACTATGATTTTTCCAAGTACCGAAATTAATGAAAAATGTTTAAACAATCTCTAATAAATTCAGCTCAAAAATATTGTAACATTTATAACCCAATTATTGTAAAACTGTTGTAAGCAAAACTGTGTAAAGTTCTATTGTTCAAATATTATATGAAATTTAAAATAAAATGCATTTAAAATAATATAACCCTGTTATAATTTGCTTAAAATAAAGGATTTAGATTATTTTTCTTCTAGTCAAATGTTACTGCATTAATATTTGTAAATGGTTTGATATTCGATTTTTTTTTAATACACTCTCACACTTATTGGGGCTTTGAATTTAATGCAGTAAAAACCTAAAAAACGAACTTAAAACTCAAAAATTAAACTTATCATACAATTGTTTTTAAACGCACTGAAAAACCGCAATTATAATAATTCAATAAATAGTATTTTCGTACGAGTAAGTATTAAAAACATTCATATTTCAAAATGTTTGTTCATTTTGATTCTACATGGATAAAAATCGTGTAATTTTGATTTTAAATTATACGATCGATTTTCATTGAATTTAAATAATTATTTAAATTACTCTGATTTTTTAGGAATGTTTATAAAAGTAATTTATCAATAATAATATGCCATAAAATAAGTTTTAAAAGGAGTAAATGACTTAAAATAGCAGAAAATGATCTAAAAAATTCAACTCGTCAATTAAAGTCTCAAAATTGAATTTGTCGTTACACGACTCAAATTTTGTGTTAAGAGAGGTACTTTATAAAATCAGCTTAAATAACTTCCCAAAAACTCGAAAGTCCTACTCATAACACATAATTATTTATTATAGGTACACGATTATAGTTAATGAAAAAAAAAAAAAAATTAAGATCGAATGGGCATCGAGTTCCCAAGACTTAAAAGTTTGGAAAACGCTGATACAGTCCAGAGGTTCCTAAACTTTTTATGGCACGACCTATTTTGGGAATTTTTTTCAATTTTGGCGACCCTCAATAGTAATCAAATGTCTTTTTTTTTTTTTTTTGCTTTTTTGCTTGTCGATTGATAAAAATATAAAAGACACTGAATAAAAAAAAATCATTTTGTATTAAAATTTATATCAAACTATATTTATAACTGTAAACATGTCTAATAATTATTCATTAAATTATTACAAAATTTGTATAATATTTAAAATTATATATAGGTATATGAATACGTGTAAATAAGCATTACACAAACAAACAAACAAAAAATGTATGTATAAAAAATCGGACATAATTCGCACCATGGGGATTTTTCACTCGAAGAAAAAGTCTTTCACAAAAATATTTTTCAAATTTCTATATTATTACATTTTCATAGAGTTTTAATTGCATTTTCGCTGAATTTGCACTAGCTTTTCTTGAATTTTGCAAAAGTATCGAGAATTTTGAATAATTCGACTACCCTGAAATGCTATCTTGATAAAAATTCTGATTGAAAAAGTTACTGGTCAAAATTTTTGGAAAATATTTCTATTGGAAAAAAACTTGCTACTTTAGACCACTCGGAATCTAAAATTTACAATGCACGTGACCCACCAAAAATTAAATCGCGACCCACAGTTTGGGAACCTCTGACGTGGTCGATAACAGGAACAGGGTTAAGATCGATTCGGAGCGCAGAACGATTTTTCGTTTTTCTCTTTTCGGCGAGTCGTCACACCGGGACCGGGGGAGGGGGGGTATCCTTCATCGCGCGCATTTTGATATAGAACAATGATTTGATATATTATTTCGATGTAATAGCACTACGAGGGCAGACGATTTTATCTGGGATATTGTTTTTATCCCTCGCCCCTCCCCACCAAACCCCTTTTCCGGTACGATATTGACCTTTGCGCCACCGTCGTCGCTGACAACACTTTGATTAACGTCTCGACCGGGGAAAGCCATCGATTAATATTATATTATTATTATCATCATCAGAAACTGCTTGACGACGCGTGCCGGTTCATTGTGTTCTTCGACGACGTCCGTTTAGTTTTTTAATTAGAAAATAACAATAATAATAATAATAATAATAATCGTGTCTCCTTCACGTGCGCGCGTGTAACGTAATAATAATAATAATAATAATAATAATAAATTTCTAGTCGTCTGTCGACGGGATAAATAATTATGTTTTTGTCGTGAGAGCGATTCGTGATCCCGACGAAACGGTGACCCGTCGAAGCGAGGACTTACGACCACGACGGGGTCAAATACGCTTCCAGATACTTGACGAGTCATTCCGTTGTCGATCGCCGAGCGTGAGCGTTTATCCTCTCTCCGAAAAAGGTCCAAAATTTTTTTTTCATGCAATTTTAGCAGTGTCGCCAGAAAACAATTATTTCCTGCTTATTTCTTGTGGTTGTGGCTAGTCTGTTCATTTTATTATGATAACGTTTAAACGTTAAGAACTGATCGTGACTAAATATAGTAGTAAGCTGTGAACTATCGCGCTGATAATCAACGAAACCGAAATGGTGAAATCAACAGTTTTGCCCGAATAACAAATAAAATAAATAAAATTCCCTTTTAACTGGCAGCACTGCTAATTTCATCGAAAATAATACACGATTTTATCAATTCCCACGAGATCCAATGTTAATTCTACGAAGCTTGTTAAGCTTCTTAATATTGTTAAGCTTCTTATTGCCAGTTACCCTTAAACTAAATATAATGTTAAAAAAGAAACGATAAAAATAATAATCGAAAATTGTTGACACTAGGAACAACAGAGCGCTAGTATCTAGTTTAATCAACACAGTGACTGTTTATTATTCTCAATCGCAATCCTCAATATCTTCAATTGTGGTTAAGAGTGGTACGACTGAGCGAAAATGTTATGATATAATTGAAACGTATACAAATTGCATAATTAATAAAAAGGGTAGAAAGTCTCTTTCAGGATCACACTATAAAAACGAATGGACATATTGATATATTTATTATCTTTGGCATTTTCAAGGATCTCATCAGTTATCCAATAAGCTCGTAAGAATTTACTACACAACAAAAACGTAAAGCATGATAACACTGAACTTTTTATACGGGTGTACCAACATAATTGCGTAAAAATCACGGAGAAGTTTAAAGTGTCCTTTTCGGGTCGCACTGGTGCTTGCATTCAATATAGTGGAAGTTTTTATAAGTTTCCCCATAAGAACGATATATTTTTCGAACTGTTTCCATTTTGTGTTCATTTATTTTGCACCGAAACTTTGGAGTGCAATCGTAATGCGATTGTTTTAGTCAAAGAATGAAAAAAAATAATAATCTTGTTATAGCCTCCTGTTAACGAAATTCCACAGCGAAAATTAAAATATTATGAATAGTCCATAAAAAGTATGATAATAACTGTTATAAAAAAAACAATAATAGTTGTCATTTTCAACACAATCACTAGTTAAGTGTTAGAAAAAATTTTCAAAATTTCTTTTTACGTTTTCAAAATTTTCTTGCACCTAAATATTTCTCGTATTATTGTCTATGTTTAAAATTTCATGAAGTTTGGATTAAAAAAAAGATAGTTTTCGAGTCTTTTTTTTTTTTTGTCCGACTTTGGGTATTTTTTCCTCTAATTCTCAGAAAACAGTTGAAAATTTTGAAAAATATCCTTTAAACGATTTTAAAAAATCGCTGGTCGAAACTTTTGAACAAGTATATATCTATACGAAAAAGTGTTTACATACAAAAGAAATAAGCATCATTGTAGTAAAAACACTAGCTTCTTCGCTTCGTTCAGGATCTAAAATAACTATACGAGTACCTATAATATGTTTAATTGAGCTCGATTATTAAAAGCGGTCCTGTACATAAACCGAGTACAAAAAGAAAAAAAAAAAAATGTTTATAAAAATAAGAACCAACTCGTTAGTTGTCCGTCCGAGCGTTATTAATCGGTTTGTGATAATTACGACCGGTCTCCGATTAAAAAATCATCATTAAGCCAGTCAACGCTTAAATCGGTTTTCTATGCATAGTATCCGCCGATACCTTTTGACTTGTATTTTTTTGGTACACCGACTGACGATAATTTTTCAAATCCAACCGGTGTCGTAATAATTACAAACCGATTAATAATACACCAGGTGACGTGTTTTTGTTTTCATTTTATCCGTGTTCATATTTTTTTTATTTTTATGTTTTGAGTACAAGATTGACTGGTGAGAGGTGTTAAGACTCCGAGACTCCGAGTTTAAACCGTTTAAACGGAACAATATTTTTTTTTACAATGTGAACCCTTTGACCGTTTTCCAATCGTGAAATTTTACGGTTTGCCAAAGAGTAGATTTCTAAAATAGATAACAAAAAAAAAAAAAAATCAGATATAATAGGTATTTAGTAACTCTTCGACTCAGATACTCTCTCCTTTGGGTGTATTGAGTTTGAAGGAAAGATAAATTATATATTTTCAATTATACGATTCCGATCGAAGTATGTTAATAATATTATAAAGAACAATAATAGTCATCATTTTCACCACACCCACCAAGAGCATCTGACCCGAGGCGTTTTTAGCTAATTTTTAATTTAATATTCTAATGTTAGGAAATTTTGAAAAACTTTTTTAATAAAAAAAAAAAAAAAAAAATGTTTTCCTGTTCTCAGTTAACAGGAGGATATAAAACTGGCTGAGTTATTATTATTTATTTATTTTTATGCTGTTTATAAACCGTATGATTTGTGAGTAAAATTTATTTATATATAAATTGAAGCTCCATTGAAAAAAATGTTTTATTGAATAAATGGTTTATCGTTTCTTTAAAATTTGACGCACTTACCAGATCCCATTGAAGAACGAAAAATATCATCTATGTTAAATATGTTTGGCTTTTTAATCAAGCACTTTTTATTGAAAAAAAAAATATGAATTTTTAAAGCATGTTTTAAGTTTCTCTAAAAATTCAAAAATGATTTTTCAGCATAAATATGTTACAGGTTAGGTAGGTTAGGTTAGGTTAGACTTTAAATGCCTAACAATACTTATTGTTTTGAATAAATATCTTGTTTCTTGGTTTTTACTGCCTATATCATAATACATTATTGTCGATTATAATATTTTGTAATAGATGTTCTAACACTAATGTTAAATAAAATTCATAAAATATAACGAGCAATAATGAAATATTATACGTTTTGATTTAACTATGATATTATATTTCTGAATTAACAGAGGTTATAATTATTGTGTAGGTAGTTAAAAAGGATTTCTTTTAGATTCTGAGCGAAGTAAAGAAGCTAGTGTTTTTACAATGATGTTTATTTATTTATTTTTTTTTTTCTGTGTACCACTTTTTGTATAGAAATATTTGTCCCAAAATTTCGATCAATAACTTTTTGAAACCGGATTTGCCTCTAGATTGTACTTTAGAGAGGTCATTTTTTGAAATTCTCAATTCTTCAATTTTTTTTTTTTTTTTGAAAAAACCACCCAAAATTTGACAAAAACGACTCGGAAACCATCATTTTTCGATCAGAATTTTATGAAAATTTAAACATAGATAGAAAATCCTATAAAAGAGATTTTGGAGCAAGAAAATTTCGAAAATGTGAAAAAAATTTTTGGACATTTTTCGAAATTTTTTTTTTTCTCATACTATTAACTTCCTTCGTTCAGAATCGTTTTACTGAAGAAATGATTTATCGTTTCATTAAAATTCAATACGCCCGTCAAGAGAATACCACCCGTCGTGCGAAGTACACCCATCGTGCGAAGTATGTCCG
>JAIPRM010006446.1:0-18671 GCA_025469315.1 Stegophylla sp. TES_Ste_2020 | reverse complement strand
AATCAAGACGAAATCTGTAGGACTAAGTGATTTAATAAATATACTGCTATTGCATTGATTGAATAAATATACTGGGGAGGTAAAAATATCCTTGGATGTTTTGACCCCCGGTCGAATATTTTTACCTTGAGGTAAATATATTCTCTAGGATATTTTGACCGGGGAGAACAAATATCATGCTAGGATATATTTACCCCCCTGGTGAAATACATTTACTGGGAGGTAAATATATTCTAGGATATTTTGACCGGGGGTATAAATATCCTAGGATATTTTTACCCCCTAATAATTTTAACAGGTAGTAAATATATCCTAGGATATTTTTACCGGGGGTAAATATATCCTAGGATATTTTTACCGGGGAGGTAAAAATATCCGGGAGGTAAAAATCGCCTGTTACACCGGGACGCAATTTACCGCTCCGATAAAAACTATCGGACGCAATTTACACGGACGAAATTAACACATTCTCACCGGGGACGGAATTTACATAGCCCCGTTAACTATCTAGCGATCTCCATACTATATACTTTTGTACAATTATTTTAATAAAATTAATATTAATCAATAAAATATAACGTTTTAGCAAAATATACAAAATTTGGATTTTATTTTCATGGTTTTTTTCTCCGGTTTTTTATTCAGGAAGAATCACAAAAAATAAAAACATCAAGGAAAAGAATCCAAAATGTAAAAATAAAAAAAATGTGTTCTTTGCACTTGAGGTGTTCTACGCACCTCGGGTGGGATACTCTTAGCGGGTGTGTTGAATTGTAAAGAAACCATAAATAATTTCTTCAATAAAACGATTCTGAGCGAAGCTTCATATGCAATAATAGTAATTTTTAATATGTTTAACAATTTTTATTTAAAAACAGAATAATCCATGTGCAATTCGTTATTCGCGTAAATGATTAAATTTTTATAATAAGTTACTTAATAATAAAAAAAATAGTTTCACTAAGTGGCCGATATTCGACAAAATTAAATTATTATTGTGTGATTGTACTCATCTTGCATATTATACTGATATTATACATATTATACGCATTAAATTTAAATGTTAACTAAAAAAATTTTGTTATTACCTAAATCATTAAAAAAATGATTGAGAATTTTGAAAAATGATCTCCTAAAATTACCTATTAGACAACAATTCCGATCTGTACAATTTCTTATCGAAACTTTTAAACCAGTATTTCTACCTGAACTCGTGATAATATTCATACAAAAAAAAACACACACACGGATTTGTAAAATCAATACATTCTCCACTCTGCTCAGAATCTAAAAAATATTAAAGCTTTATTTTCCGGGCTTATATTATACGTTTTCTGAATTTTATCCATGAGAAAAAAATATCCTATTCACGGGAGGAAAATGTCCAAACAAAAGGAGGATAATGTCCTAGATTTTTTACGATTATTTGTTCTTCCCGATTCGTAATAAGAATAACTCACGAGATAAATATCCCGAGACTCTAAGTCTATAGATATACATGTCCAAAACTGAAACATAAAATTACTTTTACTGAAACATTAAATCAAGAATAGGTATCTAGTAGTACCTACCTACATTAAGTCATTTTTTTAAATTCTCAATACTTTTTACAAAAACAAAGAAAAAATACAAAACATTGAATAAAAAACGAAATTTTCATAAAATTTATTAGAGTAATATTAAGTCATAACTTTAAAACTTATAGGAATAAAAATTTGACGTTTCCATCCTTTATCAACAATAATGTCATTCAAAGGAAAAAACTAGTTTAAAATATTTTGTGACTTTTGGTGTCGATATAGTGTTTAAAATCAAAACCTCATTTAAAAAATATGCTATCTTATATCCATAATTTTTTGTCATCTTACAAATGAATAATTAGCCCCTCCCATTTCGGATTTATTGATCCGCACCTGCAGGCAGTTTATTACTGTTTTTTAGTAAGTCTTAATTCATAATAAAATAACAAGGTCTATGAATGAAATAATTCTAACTGCAATGGTATTTTTTTGACATTAAATTGACCACTGGATGTTCCTTAATTGTTTCCGTTTAATAAAATATACTATAAAAGAACTGCTGAAGAGAAAACTTGTTTTCTTTAACTACCTATTTCGTTACATTTGTAAGTGTTGAAAGGAATATTTGTTTTCATAATTATTATTTTAATTTGACCAAATAAATACAATCTATGACAAAATAGATCAGATTTGTTAAACTACAATCTAAATTTTTCATTGACATGTAAATCAACCACAGACATAATAGAATTCTATAACATATTTCTAATTTCTATTATGTCTATGAAATCAACGGCCTCGGTTTGTTATCAATTCATTATTTTCAGTATCAGTATTCATTGATAAGAGAACTTTTCCTATCACAGACCTGTAACAATATAATGTTATCTGTGTTTTCTGTGTCAAGTGCCCCCCAACCCGTTTATTACACATCAGATAATGATATACGCATAGAAATATAAGCAATCATGTTGTTTATATCATGCATCAGATAAATTATGTGGTCTCAAATATTGTAGTTCTGTCCATGTCATAAAGTAAGTTACTCGATGTTTATAAGTGACCATGTCACTGTCGACCACAAATATATTATAATAATGTATTATTACATATCTGTGTTGACAGCAAATAATAATTAAATAATAATATTGTAATTCGTGGCAGGTGGCATTCGGTGGCAAGGATACCTACAGTATTTCAAATAAAGCTGTCATCTGTCCTAAAAAATAAAAGATTTACTGTTCAACATTATTAAATAGGTAAATTTGTACAATGTTAAATAGATTATCAAATTAATTTTTGTACATTTTTGAACATTGAATATTGACGTAATTTTATTTAGGTACACCTATATCTATAATTTAAATTTATTTATCCCAGCAGATAATTTAACTATGTACTTCGAAATTGTGTTCAAAACTTAAAATGTGACCGCTTTATTAGTCACAAATAATTCTTTACTAGTTCAATGGTCTACTAGAACAAACCTTTTGATATTTATATATTTTATCATAGATAACTACAGTAGCGTAGCTGATGCTCCACCAAGGGGGGGGGGAGCAATTTGTAAATTATTCTTAACCAAAATATTTTTTCATCACTCTTATAATAGAACACTCGTTTTCTTTGCCGTTGAAATTTACGAGTTTACGACAATAATATTATCTATTATTATAAATTTATAAATGAAACTGGTATTTCATAAAAGATAATGTATAATATAATTTGCTTAAATCTTGTTACTAAAAAAATCATTGTTGTCAATGACAAATTGAACAAATTTCAACAAGTGTTTCTTAATTTCACTCAAAATAAAATTTTAAATCAAGTATTATTTACTCATATTAGTTACAAGTATCAAAGTATAAATAGTTACAGAAAAATCGTCTTTTCTTCTTCTTTTAAAAATGGCCATTGGTAGATGAACGTTTATAATATTATAAATATATAATATAACATTTCTATTAAAAAAAAAAAAAACCAAGGAGGGGGCGATCCACCCATCGCCCTCCCCTTAAATACGCCACTGGGTAACTAATCAATTAAACCTACCTAATTTGTTTTAAACAAGACAATTAGGTAAATTCGGTCAATATTTTTTTTTTAAAGAAGAGTTGAAAGTTTTAACAGTAAAATGTATTAATTATGACAATATTATGATACAATTGTATAGTTTTAGTAAACTGCCACTTTTATTAATAATACGTTTACTAATAAATTAAGTAGTTATTTATTTTATTATTATTTTTTTTTAGAAATTAAAATGAGTTTTGACACGTCATGGGATGTTGATAAATACAAGTCTGAATATGAATATGAAGAGCATTGGCAGTTTAGACGTCAATTTCTAGTTGTTCATAAAAACAAATTCCCTGAAGACCGATTAGTTTGTTTAGCTCAAGTTTTTTTTAATGTTGAGTTTTTAGGATGCAGGTGAGTTCAGTTTGATCATTAATGAACATAATATGTAAAAAAAATATTTACTATAAATTTAAATATAAAATATTTTTGTAATAATATTTAAATTTATTCATATTTTAAGTTATCCTAAGAAGACAATGGATCTTATTGAAACTCTATGTGAAGGTTTAGCTGACGACTTAAAAGAAAAACGTAAGGGAAAATTGCAAAGAACATTTGTTACAGCTTCAGATGCTGCAGAAGCTAAAGCTAAACGCTGTAAGTAAATTTATTTAATAATTCAAAATGTTTAGTTGTTCTTAATTATTTATGATTTTAATTTATGAAAAAAATTTTTATTGACATGTACCTATTACAAATTTCAGGATTGTGCCAAGCTGCCATATCAACCTCTATTAATTGATTATATTCTTAAGCTGATTTCCTTTAAAAATAATAAAATACATAATGTTCAATCTCACAAAAAAAAAAAAGCTTTTTATAATTACAAAATAATATTGTATGAAATTTTATTTTTGAGTACCTATTAAAAAAAAAAATAATTTCAATAATTTAGTGTCTTAGCTACATATTACTTCAAAACAATGTATATACTTAAGTTTTATCTAAAATTATACAAGAATCTACTAGAAGAAATCTAAGCCTCAATTTTATTAATTTTATTTTATATTTTAATAACTAGAGTGTGGATTTTTTGGTTCCTAAGAGTTTAAAATAAGATTCTAATATGCAGTAGCGTACACAGAATTTTAGTTCGGTTAGGGTTTTCAATATAGGTTGATCAGTAACCACAACCCCTTATAGCTAAACTAGTAAATATCACCAACACTTTTATGTTATACTTTATTACACAAAATAATTCTTTCAAAATAAATTCGTATTTACGTATTAATCATCTTAACTCTTAAAATATAATTAATCAAATATTTGAATAATGATATTTTGTCTTATGATATTATGTTACCTGTAATGTAAGTTTTAGTCGAATAATTATTTTTAAACCGTGAGAATTAGCTAGTTATAAAAATTCATCAATGAAGCAAAATGCTGCTGAGACAAAAAAATGATGTATGGGAATTAGTAAATAAGAAAAATCACACGGATATAGATATTAGTAGACATTATTATAAAGGTGACGTCAGAGGGTGGGGTTTCGATTACGTTTGTTTTGGGCCGTCTTTAAATCGAAAAAGATAATCCAAAGTTGTCTTGGAATAAGACTCTTGTGGGCACGGTGAAGTCCACACTAGTTTTTGAGTCTGGGTGGAGACTCGTTTCAATTAGAGGTTTTGTTGAACCGAGTGGTTGGACACCTTTTCTGAAGTCAAGTTTTTTATTTTGTTTTTTTTGGTGTTCATAGCTTTGTGTTAGTTTTTATTTTCATTTTTTTTATTTGTTTTTGAAGACCAGGTAGTAAAAATATAGTATAAGATACATTGAGAAATTATATTTTATGTCGTAACGGTAGACTTTTAAATTACACCGAATACAACAGAGTTTCCTGTATATGACACTACTGAAAAGCACCGTCGCTGCCGTGTCAATCTATCTGGCTACGACTATAGTTGTAGGTCTATGACGTAAACCCCCACCTTCTATCAGTTCTATCTACAACCGTGGTCCGTGGTGTAAACATTGCTATGTGTTACAAATAGCGGCTGTGCTTCAGTGATAATTTCGATTTTCGAGTCGGCTAGTTGTTCAAAAGACCATAGTCCGTAAACAATATACATAATATTATTTAACAAATAATTAAATTTTGAGACGAGAAAGAAATTTTGGGGAGGGTTGGAATCCTAAAACCCTACTCCTATGTACGCCACTGCTAATATGCTCAAAAAACCCTTAACAGGTTAACTGCCGCAGTAATTTTTAATACTTTTAACATATTTTTTAGTGTACCAGTTATGGTACACAGCTAAATATTACTTACTTGCTACGTGTACCATTTAAGGTACACACAAGTTGTTGACAATTATAATAGTTTGTGCCATAATGGGTACACTTAAATGCGATTTTCCTATAAGAGATGTTTGTGTGGCCCCATAGTAATCTTTAAGAACTAATAGCATATTATTATTTACACTAAAGCTATTAAAATACTGATAACATAAATTAAAAAGCTCATTATATGATTATTTTGGTTTAGCGTGATGGATATACATTGTAATAAATGGTATGCATTACATGACAATACTACAGTGTACCATATATGGTACACGTGGCAGTTAACCTGTTAAAATATTTCCTTCAAAAATATGCTGTAAATATGATTATTTTTTTTAAATATTTTATAAATTTGTATTCATGTAAGTTATAAAAAGTACACTTATTTATAGTTGTTTATTTTATAGAAATTGTAAATGCAGGTCCATTAGTTATTGTGTTTGTAACATAAATAGTTTTTAATCTCATATTAACTAAGGATTTTAATTTTCATGTGACATTGTTTTACTTGTTAATACTATGTCATTTTAACTTTAAGTAACTTTGTATCTTAAAATATTATGTATATATATATATATATATATATATATATATATATATATAATACTTAAATATAATAAAACTTAAGTTCTTTTATTATTAAACATTTCAGTACATATTGTGCATAAATATTATTTGACTTTTTTTATCAAATAAAGAAATTTAATAATTATAAAAACTAATACTTATATCAAAAATCCATATCTATTTAACTAATTTACTGTGGTGTTTTTTTGTTGTTAAATTATAACAACAAAAAAACACCACAGAATTATAGCAATATTTTATTTTATTTTTGTGCCTAAAGTTGCTTTATAGTACAAACAAAATGTGTGTAATGTAGCAAAATTTGCACACTGTTTTTATCCCCTAGTCATAAATTATGTTTTAGGTGTATTAGTGCTGCCTCTAATTATAAATAGGTAATAAGTATATCCCTACACAAGGCAGTTGGTCTGGTGTCTGTTGTCCGTTCTGTCAGATGGTTCACCGCGTACAGTGCAACATTACTTGTATGTTCCGCAGAACTTGGTCACTTTGGTATCACCTCCACCAGTCATCATTGCTGTCCACTACCTACCCTGCCTTTGCTGATCAGATCCATTTCTCTTCAATTTAAGCCGTCACAGCATATAGATATACTTGTGTGTATTTTTTTTTCCTCTGTCCAAACATCATGTTGACTGTACATGACGTGGCCGTGCGGAAACCACGTTTCTAACAATATTGTTTTTTTTTTTTTATATAAAATAAAACTTTTTTTTATTCCAGTTTTTTTTACATAAAACAAAACGTTGAGCGGTCGTCGTCATATGTTGACAATCACAAATTCGATGGCTGAGCTGTTCTCTGCCATGATGGGCTAAGAAATCGAAGATGGCCAGTGGTGGTGACTGAGGAGGCTGCTGTCAACTACCCTTTTCCCCCTAGTTTTTATGTTATATTGTTTTTATTTATTTATTTTTTTGTTTATCATTTTACGACCTTCAATATCATAAATTAATTTTTGTTAAGAATTTCAATGTTAAAATGCACTTTTCCTATTTTATTTTTATTATTTTATTCTAGCCTTTTTTGACTTCGTCAATGAAGTATTAAAATGAATACATATATATATATATATGGTTTTTTGTTTAAATTATTGCAAATATATTTTTTAGATTTAACTTAAAACCTATGAGTTCTGTCGACGACCCTCGCTTGGCTCGGCTTATAGGTCACTGTCTAGTGTTCCCTTAGTCAGTGGGTACATAGTAGGTCCTCTTCAAGGTACCGAAATGTTAAAGGTGTTAAAAATTTTCTAAGTTATTAGAGTGTAAATCTGTTTGTACTGTTTTTATGAGCACATAATACTTTTAAAACTACTTTTCATCACAATAGATTAATGAGCTCCAAATGCAATGTTTCACGGTACATTAATACACTGATTATTGCGAGTCTGGTCTATTCCTTATGTTAGCCGCAATAGCGACGACAATCAACCTCCTACCACATGTAGGTAGGGAGCCGTAATTGTTCAACGACCCATATCTCACCCAAAATTATAGACACTTAATTGTTGGTTTAAATGAGCTTTGTTCATCTCCTTCTAAGACCGCGATAACAACATAAAACTACCGATATAAGCAAAAATAATAAGACTGTGTTTTAATTTTTCTAATAATCAATGTTACAAACAGAATTTTAGATAAACAAGGTGAATGGCGATAAAGACAATGAGCACTTTAAAATGCTATTATACTGGTTATAGTTTAAGCTACTTTAAGTGGAAAGGTTAAAGGTAGGTTTCTCAACTAATTTTTGTTTTCATCATTTTAAATATCTCAACATATTAATTAGGTTAACCAAAATTAATAAGATTTGAACTAGTTCTATAAAGATAACAATATTTGGTGATATCCTACAGTTCTGAAGACTAGGTCTGTTCTTGTGGTAAAATAAAGAGAAGTATTATGTCTAAAGTCATGTTCTTTTCAATCAAGATATAAATAACTAAATATATGATAAATTATGCTTTCAATAATCTAACAACATATTATTTGAGTAAAGGGTAATATGTTACACACTTGTACATTTTATCATCCATCCTTGCAGGTAATTGAATAATTTGTAACTAAAAAGTAGATTATTAAATTGATAGTTGTAGAAACATATTGTCGTTCTCATATTTAGACAAATACTTCAGAAACAGATTGCATATGGAGTCAGTAACATGAGTTTCAACAGCATCCCAGATAAATTATGAAAATATATCCTTATTCACAATGAAAAATGCACATTTTTCATATTTATTCTGTTTGTGCAAAATGTATGTAAACATCATTTTTATGATAAATTGCATATTTACATAAGTACTTCAAAAGTTTTTTTACTAGCTTTAAGGATAGCAAAATCATAACTTTTCACCCTTATACGAATTGCAATTCTAAGTATAGACACAGTTTGTCATACTCTTCTTCTTCTTCCTCCACTGAATGTTATTTTTGTTGCAAGGCTTAACATTAGAATTGACCTGAAGCTATGGGAGAACATTTTAATATGATGGAAGGAACAGTAAAATATAGTGTTTCTAGTTGTTTAGTCAACCTTCTATTTTGATATGTTCGCGATAATTATAAATAATATACTAAACGTTTGTTTGACGAAAATTAGCGAACATTTATTATGCTTTTTATGTCGGCGCATCACTTTAAATTAATCAACGTGTGATCCGTACAAGATACTTTGAACTAATAGGAGATGACTCACAAAACCAGAAGATAATCAAGGAATTTATAACAAACTTAATATAACCATTATGGTAGGTAACATACTGAACCGAAAAAGTGATGGTAGATAAAATATTATTATTGAACCACAGCCAACATATTTAGTACTTGGAAATAGAATTTTGAAACACCAATCATAAATATCAAAATTCTTAATTTCCTGTTTTTTTTAATAATTTTCCGTAATCTTGTAATGACTGGAGCTAATAAATTTATCCATTTTATTTTAAATGTCATTGAGTGCTTTGAAAAAAATAAAATCTTGAGGTCAAAAATTTTAAATACATTTCTAAACAGCATTACAGTACTTTAACATAGAAATAATGGCTGTAGATAGCAGTGGTTCAACAAGAATTTTTTTTTGAAATGGGGTGCATACTTATTTGGTCATAGACATTTCAATTCAAGAAAAAAAATCTGATACCTATATAAACCTAAGTAATAAATTGAATAAATTTTTCTCAGAAATATAAATCAATAATTGATAAATAATATTTTAGAATTAATGCAGCAGAAAATATATAAATATTAGTATGTTTTAAGTACAAAAAAAAAAAATTAAAAATAATACACATCTATAAAATTTAAACTGCCTCAAATTAGCGAACATATTTATAATTTATTCATAATATAATGACATCAAAATGAATATTTAGAGCAGCTAGCACATTGAGTCTAAATACCATTGACAAGTTTGTAAATAATGTTTTGTCTTTTCAGAGTGGAAAATGGCCTCTCTTGGCTTCAACTAATGTATCAGTAAGTATAATCAACATTTGTTCAATTGTTATAATTTAAAAATATTTAGTATAAATCAAAATTTAGTATTACAAAGATTAATTATTTCAATAGTACATTTTTGTTCTATAGTATTGTCCTCTAAATGACGATTCCTTAAATTAACTTATTATGATTTTACTCGACCAAAACCGTCAACACCAGTATTATAATAAAATTCAACGAGTTCTTTTTTAAATTTCATCACCAGGTTATGTAGTTGCTTTCAGAAAAAATATTAACAACGCTCGAAAATTACCATAATTTATTAATGGTTCATTAATTTTTAGTGGTCAAAAATCACGATGACCTCTTAAAACTATACTTATCTCAACGGCCACAAAGAATCACAGATTCAATTACGGGAATGATAATTTTTCTATTGTTTTAATTTTGAATTCTTTTGGCTTTGTTTAGTTGGTTGTAAACAGAAATTAGATGACTCTATAATTATATTCGAAATTGATTGAAAATCTACAACACTATTTTGATCATATAAAGTTTTTTTATAACTAGACATTTTTTGTACAGAGGTTTTAATTTTTAAAAGCCTTAATTTTTTCATGTACGCCAGCATAGAGAATTCATTTTAATTAATATCAGGCGTGTGCCATGAAGAATGAGTCTTACACCCACTCCTCCCCTCAGAAAAAAAAGTACAAATTAATAAAAAATATCAATAAATTCATAAAAAATCATATACTACTACAAATATTACTACTTGTATTTCGCAACAACATTTTTATTTTTAATAGTTTTATAACCAAGTAAATATATTGAAATATTAAATTCAAAACTAAAAATTAAAATATAGAAATAAATAACATAAATTAAATATATAATACTTATACTAAAATTAAACTTGAATACTTGTGACTGTTTATTATATTTGCATTTAACATAGAGCATAACATAACATAACATAACATTAATATTCTTATAAAAGAGATCAATGATTTAAATTCTTCAATCACGCTATTGAAATCAACTAATTTTGTTAACTAACAAACAACTTTTTTGTAAACTGTTTTTTTCATACGTCAGAAGTCAAGAGTCATGTGGTAGCTTATTTTGTAACTTAAATATATTAAACAATGCCCCAGAATGAATGAAAGTCATATAAAAACCCACGAGCCGAGGTGTGCCACTGATTATGGGGTGTGTCATAGCACACCTGGCACACCCTATGATTAATATATTAAATAATATTTAAATTATTATCACAGAAAAGACTAAATTTATTTAGTATATTCTGTACTGTCATGAAACATTTCCCATACAATTTTTGTGACAATTATCATACATTTTGTCATCTTAGAGTGAAAGTGTGGAATTTTAACCAAATTATTATTTTTGTTGCTAATAACAGTTTGTATAAGTATGTTTTATTATTCTAAATTACACAAATAAAAATATAATCTTAAATATGGCTCTAAGGAGGGGTCCGGACCTGAGGTCCTTCCCCTTGGATGTGACATTGCTAGATAGTCTACATACATATCTGCACCTATAGCAGAAACTAATATCTTTAAAGAAAAAAGTACCTATATCAATTATTTCATAAATAAGTTTAGTCATTTAAAAGCATAAATAAAAATAGTAAATGATGAAATGTCTATATTAGCTATCTACATAAATTATTACAACATTTTAAGTTTAATGTTAATGTACTTATTTTGTTTTAGTTATTTTAAATCATAATAATCGTTGCTTAATATAATATGCAATAATTATTTTATAAATGAACTGTAATTCCAAAATAGATTTTTAATTTACTTTTTATCTTTTTAAGTTATACAACCTAATGTTACCTATTATGTTAAAATTAAAATAACACAAAAAGTAAATGTTAAAAACAATTTTTTCTTTCAACATTAATAGTTTAATTTTCACGCCATTGAATATAATGATAAAAAATAAAATAAAAAATAAAAATAAATAAATAGGGTATCAAAGTTACTTCACATCAGGTACAACACTGATAGTTATATTTAATATTTAAATAATATATAATTAAAGTAATAAAAAAAAAATTTATTTAAGATTATAATATATTTCAGATAAACCAATAAAGATAATAAATGCTTTTTTACACTAGCTAAAGTTAATAAAAAAACATCTTAAAAATGGAGAAAAATTATCAAAGTTATCCCGATTTACAGTAAATATTTAAAAAATATTAATATTTTAGACTGAGGCATTTAGATCCATTTAATGTTGCTGTTGCGAATGATTGTTGCTGTTTCAATTTTTTCAGTTGTAGCAGTAGGAAACTGATGCTGAATATGTCCTATAATAAAATAATAAGAAATGTATACAGTATAGTTAAGTGTATCTAATATATATGTATGTGTATGTGTGTTTGACAACACTTTAGTTTTTAACAACACTAGAATTTATTTACATACACATTCCTGACAAAAAATTACTCTTAATTCAACGTTAAAAAATAATTTTACAAACACATTTAACATATTTTAACTACCTCCTCCATTTAGAATTAGCCAACATGGAATTACAATACAATTTTAAATTGAAAAAAACTGTCAAAAACTAGACTTTATAACATGGCAAAATTAAAAATTCTCAAGAGCCTTACAATTAATCACAATGAACTTTAAGCAATTAAAAAATATTAAAAATTTATCAATATTAAACTTGGAAATCAATAATATATTAACAATAAAAAATTTTAACAAACAAAATTATAGATATTAGGATTAAAATATAGGTAACAAAATAATTAATATTACAAAATATTACACTTTAAACATCTTCAATGATATTATGTCTAGGAAGTTTTAACATTACTGAAATTAATTATTAAATAAAACACTGTCAAATACACACCATTTAACTTCTCATATAGGTAAAGCAATTAAAAGTACAAAACAAAAGTAACTTGAAAAAATTATTTAAAGATTATGCTGATTATGATAGTTTTGAGTGGGAACAATTTAAAACACTGTTATTTTACACAATATGACCTTTTCCTAGGAAAGTTCTAAAACAATTTCTAATGAACTAAAATATACCCAGTTATAAAAATTATTTAATGTTAAATACTGAAATTATAAATAATGTTTTGACTGTGTTTAAAATGATACATTATTTTTAATGTTCAATGAAAAAAAAAAAAATAATAATAAACAAGTGGAAAAAATATTTTGAAATACATCTAAGTTAAAATTGGGAAATTGTGATGCATTTTTTCATGCTATATGCATAGGCAAATAGATCAGATAGATAGCTGACTACCTACTACATTCCCATAAGCATGTTAAAGTGAGCGGCCATAATCCAATAAGGTAATGTTTATAAACAAATTTTTTCATAGACAAGATACTAATACTGATAATAATGATAAGTTTGAAACAAAAACCGAGTGTTTAAATCACTGAACTAAATACTATTTTATAATTTTAGGTCTGTGGTTTAAACAAATTAATCCGAGAAAAAAAAGAACAAAAGCCAATATTTTAATGAAATATTAAATTATATGTGGTTATAAAATTATATAATTTAATTCCTAACGCTAGTATTCTGAGAACAGCTATTCTTGCATTAGTGTACTCCAATGCTGATTAAAAATTTACTTTTTAGTATGGCTAAAAAGTTGTCACGTAATTAGAATTGTTGTTCATCTCAATCGGATAATGAAATTTATTTTTGGATAATTAATAAATTAAGCTATTGATATCTAGCAATAGCATGGGACAGGAAAGTTTGAGTGTTGGTTTACTTACAAACTTATAATCTACTTATAACAGTATCATGGTTACATCAGTAGGTATTAGACTGGTGTGTTTGGTTTCATAGAGGTCAGCCCCATATTCATAATAAATGCTACTTGAGGTAGTGAGCGATGCTGGGTAGACATAGAGAGTTATTTTTTACATGCAATTTAATAAATTTAAATTAAATTTTTGCGCTATTTAAGATCTTAATATTTACTCTTAAGGCACGTTCAGACTGAAGTATATTTAGACACACGTTACAATCGGAATTCGGAATGTCGTATGTTGAGTGTTTTCATACTTCACAAAAGCTCTAAATAGAACTCAAAATAAGTGATATCAGAGATCATATGATGTAAACATTGCCTTTTACATTGTTAGTATATGGCTGCTAGACTTCTATAAAACTGAGTATAAAACCGAATCTGTTATCTAGTTGTTCTATAATGTCTATGGCTATATATTAAATAGAAAATTATATTTTTAAATGAGTCAATGTTAGAATTATGAAATTCTGTATATTAATTAATGTCTTTGAAAATTATCGTTTACTAAATCATATCAGTGCATGATTGCATTTAGTAATATCTTGGGCAGGTTAATTGGAAAATAGTTAGTAAAATTTTAATTAATAGAACTAAAATTCCAATATAATGATTTGATTTTTAAATTTTATAGCTTATAAATGTTAAAATATGTGATAATACCTACAATAATTTTGTTGGTATGCTGTATCAATGCATAGTTGTGGTAGAATGGTAGTTATATAATGTATTATCCCAGGTTGGTACCAAGTGTAAACAGCTTTTAACTCTGCATCTAACCACATCTGATCTTGTTGGATATTTCATCATAGTAACACCTTAAAAGGCAAAAACAATACCATTAATCATTTAATAACTTTAATTTGATTCAGCAATACTTTTTAATGTTTCATTCTATTTAACACTACAATGCTAACATTATTAAACGTTAGCATTATATCATATAAAACATTATCAGTAAGCAATAAGTTTATAATTTTAATTTAATAGATACCTTTAACTAGTAAATTTATTTGTATCAAATTATTTGAAACATTATCATTATTGTATCTCAATTGAACTGGAATGGTAAATATTTAAGTGGGTTTCAGTTAGGATGCTAGATTGTCAGAATAGCTGTGGATTTTGTATTCTGAGTTGAGCAATTTTCAGGGTGAAAATTTGAATATTCTACAATTTGTTTTTGCAAAACTGGAGTTGTATTGTTTGTTCCATTAAAATTATCTAATAAAAAACATATTGTATTAAAATAAGTGACCTAACACTTTCCCTCTCCCTCATAATAATTAAAAAAAAAAAAAAAAAAACCATACCCAGGACATTCTGGTATAATTAACACTGATCGGATTGTGTTTTATTCAGAATTTATTCATTCTCAATTCTTTTCTGAGTATTAGATTTTTTCTTACGCTTTCTACTACTCTGCAGTCCTTAATATTAGAGAGCTTTCAGCGTCATCATTGTCATACTGTGGTAATTTACTTCTGGCTTCGTCATATGTTCCTACAATTAAAATATATTAAATAATGACTAAATAAAATATAATTTATCATAACAAACCGAATGTTTTAAATATTTCATGTGGATATTAAAATCATGTATCTTCGTCTGGTAATTCAGCTTTGTTATTTTCATTGCTTTACATTTTTGTGGTGGCTAAAATCAAAAAAATGTACAAGATCCATAATTAAAGCCATTAAGCGACGACGATGGGACATGATGGGACACGTTTTGCGCCATAACAAAGATCTGCATCATACCATAATAGAAGGTGCAAAAACCACCAGGAAGATCAAGAAACTCGTACATATCTCAATGGAAAAATGACGCAGGGATTGACACTTACGCTGGATTAAAAAGACTTGCCGGAGATCGTGAAAAGTGGAGAGCGAAGTTAAAAACATTGTAAACCAACCCAAAATAGGTTGAAAAAAAAAAAGGGACTCAAATACTAATTAGATACTCTTTTAAATGAATAAACTTTTTTTTCATACATTTAACTCCATTTTAATCTCACTTCCTTTTCACAATCCCATTTTCAATTTTAAAAGAGGTTATGTTAAAACCATCTAAGATATTCTTATGATCAATGTTTTCAAATAAATGTGTTGGTGTTGTAGTACTTTTTATTAGGAACTTCAGGGCAGTTAAATCTATTTGTACCATTTAATCGTCTATAACACTAAACTCGACTTAAGTGTTTAAAATCTTTATTAGGATGATACTTACAATTTCAATTTTTTGATATCGTATATTGAACACTGATGGGGCAAACTAACGCCAAGAGGTACACATAGAAGAGAACAAATCATAATAGTATAGGCATACAAAGACACCAAGTACAAAATAGTGGGACAACTGAGAGCTTATCTAACATTCTGACAAACGATAAACTGAATAACAAAATATCTACAATAATAACTGCATCAAAAACTCGATGCAAAACTGTAGTCAACTCTATATTCTGTGGCAAAACTTTAAAGTATACCGAGAAACGATTATTTCCAACATAACTATTAACTATGACATGAATGGTAATATTATTATCAGATCAGCATTTAAAACTTTATAATCACGGCTATATTATTATAGTATTATCTAGAGATGTTGATAAGAAATCGTACTTCAAATTTAGTGATAGTGTTACTTCTGTTATCTATGATAGTGTGTTACAGCCATACAAGTTTATTTTACTAAATTAATACTAATTTAATTTACTTTACTACAAATTACTGGCAGCAGCATATTCTGTTGTAAAACGTCTATTACAGCTATTAATATGACAAAATAAATTTATTTTGTCATGGTTGTAATTATTATTATATATATATATATTATATTTATAATATTATTCATAAAATATAAATTATATATTATTTATAAAAAGGCACTAATATTTTATCTTGACAAATAAGATCTTATTTGTAATAGACCTTATTAATTTCGTTAAATTCTTGTAAAGTATTCGTGAGAATATATTTGAATACCTAATTGTATTTAAATACTTTTTAAATTAAATCTATGGAAACCTCAAATAAAAATAATACCTGAAAGTATATTAATTAATTTTATTTAAATACCTAAGTTAATATATTTATAGTAAATTAAAATAACAATGTTGTTTCAACTCTTAACAGATGACCTATCAATATACATATTCTCATACTACCTAGACCTTTGAAGAAATGATTTATTGTTTCTTTAAAACTCTTTACCACCGACCATCACAAGTCGGGTACAGGATGATGTTCAATCCGAGTCAGGCATAACTAGATACAAATTCTTGGGAGTGCTAACATTTGAATTCATGTTGTTATAGGAGCTTTACTTCCACAGTACATTTAATAATTATTAATAATGGTAGTAAATCAAAATATTTCATAAAGAATCGCGAAGTTCAAATAGTAGATAAATCTAATGCAATTTTTATAAAACGCTTTAGATTTTGAGTGGAGCAAAGAAGTTTATGTTTTTATAATGATGTATATTTTTTCTTTTTTCTTCCTCTAAACACTTTTTTGTAAAGAAATACTTGTTCAAAAGTTTTGATTAGTAACTTTACAGACCCAAAATCACACCCAAATGGTACTTTAAGGTGGTCATTTTTCAAAATTCTCAATACGATTTTCAAAAACGCGGAAAATCTGTCAAAAAACTGAAAAAACGACTAAATATGCAATTACTGGAATTTCCGTAAAATTGAAAATTAATTTTTAACATAACTTCAAAAATAATGCAGCTAGAAACTTGAAACTTTCACCAAATACTAAAAATTGTCACAATAACATTTCATAAAAATTTAAAAAAGATTTGATTAATTTCTCGTGTTTTGTTAGTTTTTATGTACCTAATACAATTATTGATTCTTGATATTAAGACTTTTAAAAATTGAATATGATTTTACTGACTTATATGTCTAATTGATCTGAAAAATCTTGAAAATCGTAAGTCAACTTTTTTTTTTATAACCGTTTGAAGTTAAAATGTTGACGAAATTCGTTAGTTTTACCTAAAATTTCTCACTTTAACGTACATAAAAGAAAATTGGTCCAACTGATTTTTTTGAAACTTGGTATCTTGATAGAGAATTTTATTGCGAATACTTTGGTTCAATAAAATTTCTTACAGACAAAGAATTAAACATTTTACAAGAATATGACTAAAAAAAAAATCGGAGCAAGTTCGGACATATTTTATAGTATATTTTTAGTTGGTAATATTTTTCGCTCATTTCATCATATATTTTTCGACATTGAATATAATGGTGTAACTAAAATTCATGCACTTCAATAATTTTCTAACAAATGACCAGAGGTGATAAGATAAATTTAATGTTAGGCCCATGAACATATATACTTAGTACTATACCTAATTATATTGTTATACCTAGTGAATTAATGTCGATTTACGATAGTCAGAGTCACTTTATTATTTTACAATGATGTTTATATTTTATTGTAATTTGAAATCGCTTATGAAGTATTCATTAGGTGTAAAGGATTATATGAAAATCAATTTTCGTTTTTCCTGAGTGTTGTATGTAACCTGCAAATAATTTTTAGTTCAACATTTAAGAACTATATACTATATACTAGCAGGGGCGTATTTACGGGGGGGGATATGAGGGATATATCCCCTCCCTTTACCTTTTTTTATGTCACTATTTTGTGAGGACATTATAAATTTATACGATTTATGAAAAGATTGTCAATTTTTTTTCTAACCATATTCAATTATTTTAGATTCTATGAGGATTCAAAGAGTTTAAGTTTTACATTTATATCTATATACTTTTTTTTTTCAGGAAACATATTTTTTTAATTGAATACATTCTCAGATCAGTACATTTATTCTATGTTTACGATAGATAATTTTATTGCCATATTATTTTTTAGAGATTATTATTCTTCACTTTCA
>JAIPRM010006445.1:0-18671 GCA_025469315.1 Stegophylla sp. TES_Ste_2020 | reverse complement strand
CCGCGGTACAATGTCTAAAAATAATCTTCTGATAACAATTTCATTGGTTAGGTGCACGAAAGCAACTGTGCACATGAATTCCATTATAAAGCGGATTTCATGATATGACATGTTTTCATTTTTACATAGTACTGCGGTGCACAGCGATTTGTGTGAACTACCTATTTCATGTCACCGCGCCCAACGAAAACTATGCGATCGTTTCGCTTTTTCTCATAGCCAACCTAACCCAAATATATTTTAACTTCCTGAATTTCAATTAACATTTCTTAAAATGTTCAAACATAATCTTCATACTCCTACAGAACTAAGTAGTATTATTATGATTTAATATTTTTTAAATTTTTTGTAGGTAGTGCACGTGCACTTGTGCACTTACATACGAACCGCCACTGCATTTAATTTAATTTATATTAAAACTTGATGTTGCATAGTAATGGGAATAGTGATGTTTTAAATTTACGAATCATAATGACTGTTGTAAGGAGAATAGTAATATTTTTACAATAAGCAATCAGACGTCGAAACGCGGGATCAAATTGTAATCAAAATGTAAGTGTTCATAAATAAGTTGTTGAAAAATTGAAAAATTCTCTAAAATCAGCGTTGATATAAAATAAAACAAATATATTAAAAATTCATTCAATGTTCAATTTGTCAAAAAGTTCCAAATAAAACTGCATTAAAATAACCAACATCATTTCAAACAAATTTTCTGCATAATATGGAACTCTGCCTTTAAACACTAAGAAAAGTAAATGATACTAAATCAAAATCTCAGCCCTAATCATAACGTTTCATTCGAATATATTATTATACATTCGTACTTGATATTTATTTATTTTTCTTCAGTGTTTTTTTTTTTTTTTTTTTATATACATATATTTATAATTAAAACTCATTGCGTCGACAGTATAAAATAACTCGAGAACTCGAAACCCATTCACTCTATACTAACGCCAAAATAGTCTCGCGTTCGAGTGCAAAATCGTGCATAACGTCCACTCGGAATAAAATAGAGTGTGAAAAGACTAGATCCTTCTTTTTATTTTCTTCTTTTTTTCCAGCATAATAATTCGTATGCTTAGAGAGTCGGTGATCAATCTGCCACTGTCTTTGCTACGCGGCACGTCCCTTTTGCGAGGTCACCAAAACATAACGAAAAGAAGAAACGATAAAAATAAAATGATTGCATTTTGAATTCAAACTGCATGGGACTTAAATACAATTGGAAAATATATAAATATATATATATATATATATTACGTACGGAGGAGTGAGATTTAATTTTCTGATATTCTCTATCAAGCGCCTAACCCACGTCACTCATTTATCTATATTTCAAACGAACACGGATGAATACGTTTCAAATTAAGAGAGAAGAATTTAATACGATATTTGTTAATTTCCTTTGGACGTTTACATTTTTCACTTTTTTTCCGTTTTTTGACTTTACGATATCGAAACGTTTTAATTTTTTTCGTATCAAATCACATTTCTGACAACTATGGCTCGTAATCGGAATTGCGCGTCCGTCCCAAACTTTGGTATACCTGGAGGATACAAGTACGATTCTGCGCGTTTCTCTTTTTTTTTTTCGAGAACACGATTTCTCGCTTGATTCTTCATTTAAATACAATGAGATTTTGGTGCAACATTGTCAAATTTATTGAAAACGGGGCTATTCTACTTTTATTCACTCTTCAGATGGGACACTCTAAGTGGGTACCGTCTTATTAACGTAAATCAATATATATAAATATCGATTATCAAGTCGAAATGTCCCCACGTTGCACAGCAAGCCGAGGGATATTTTTGATTTTGGGAGTGAAGTGGAGTCAACAAAACACCCGGTTAACTAACCTACTTCGGTGGAGTCGATATTAAAGTAGCTGATAGGATATACACTAGAATATCGATTTCAAAAATCTTAAAAAAAAAATACGCAGAATCGTATTCTTTACATGGCAACATTGCATTCGAACACAATAGGAAAAAAAGATTGAAAAAAGGTAATATCTAACTATGAACTCGCGCGGAATCGTGTCCTACCCACCTGTGGAAGGTGCATCAAGGAAATTCTCCTAAAGATTTTATTTTTTTTAATAATATATATTACTAATATTCCTCATTATATTAATTGGTACACCAAGATAATTAAAAATAAACATAATTCAAACAAAATATATCAATCATTTTTCATTAAAATCATTATTTTTTCAACCATCACTCCTTAACACGGAATCGAAAAGTTACATGTTTCGTGACACGTATCTGTTAAAAATTTTAATGTTTTACTTCTCCACACTATTATAAAATAGTATTATTTTAAATTTTTTTAGCAAATATTTCATTATTATATTATAGTATATTATATTTCACATTTAAACTATATATAATATCATTTTTCACTATTCTATTGACATTTAGAATGAAAAAAATTTAGAAACAAATGTGTATAAATTTGGGTTTGAACTACGAAAAAATATTCATGTGATCGACAATAATGTTTCTTTTTCAACAATTTTCCGTTGTAATTTTTTATGCATAATATAATTAATATCTATAAATAACTAAAAATCAAATATTATATTGAATTACTTTTATTCAAATACACGTTATTTTTAAATAACAATCACAACTAGCTGAATGCCTAAGTACAAACAATATTGTGGTACTAGCTAAAAAGCTCGGCCAGGGAGCGTGTATTATCCCTTGTCCACATTTCGGGTAGTTTTCAAAATAGGTCAATTCTCGTAGACACCCTATAGTTTGTAAATAAATTATATTTTCAAATAGGTAATACATAAGTTTAGTTGTCTGGCGATAATTAAATTTGTTTCTGGTTGACCGCGGTTTGAGGTAGACACATTTTGAGCAGACCTTCGGGATTTTCTCGGTCGTTCCACGTCTAGTTGGTAGACACGCCCGTACACAAGTGGTACTGCAAACTGTCCGTAGTTTCGCGTCGAGTCTAACGCGACGAATCGATAAAACACAAACGCGATTGATAGTCGGACGCGGCGAAAACGACTAAGACAAGTAAAACACTGGTAACACGGCGCAGACGATCCCGTGTCGAATAAAGAAATTTTTTCTGGGGATGATGGGAGACTTTCCGGTATTTAGTCGTTGGTAAATTTTTCGTGTGTTGTTTTCGATACAACTTTATTACAAATTATTATTTACAACTGAAATCAAAATTATATACGTAACGCTACATTATCAGGTGTTAATTCGGTGGCGGCGGACAGGGGTAAGAACGTTATAAATTAGCGTAATATTATTTAGTACTCATTGCCAATTTAACCGTCTCAACATCCATTGATTAAAAAGCGTAATTAAAAAGAACAATAATTGATCGTTGGATAATGAGTATAGGTAAGTATTTAAATGGAATAATTCAATAAAAAAAATGATCCATGTTCATTTAATTATTCGTGAGAATGATCAATATTACCAATATTTTCAAAGTTCTAAACTTGGCTTAAAATAGGTCAAATGATTTTGGAATTTTTATAAAAAATGCGTTTCACTATTTTTAGTAGTCGGTAAAAGTTTTTAAGTTCTTAAAGTAAAATCGATTTTATGAAGATCCAGTTTAATGCATATTTTACTTTTTTATATCAATATTTCGACAAGTTTTCCTTATGCTTGGGAAAACTGTTAAGAAAATAGAAGAACGTCCTTCCAAAATTACGGATAAGTTGTTATTTATTATTTAAAAATTTGCCGGTTGAAACTTTTGGACCAGAATTTCTTCCAAAAAAAGTGTTTTTATGCATAAAAAAAAATAGAAATACCATTGCACCATGTGCATGGGTATGCTTCGCTCCGTGAGTTGAGTATTATTGGTTTTTCTCAAAATAATAGAATTGATTGCAACAATGAATTAGTCACCTGTGTTCGTTTTTTTATTTTTTTTAATTATTTATTAGTGAATTTGTTTTCATAAGACTTATTGGTTGTTTCGCGACAGTGGATAATATTTTTTTAAATAGGTTCTTAAACATTACAAAATAATTATAATATTAGTAAATAATTATTTATAATAAATTATTTATGACGATAAATAATGTTTTCATGACATTTTCAACTATGTTACGCACGAATATATTAGCACGTTTGCCAGTTTTACATAAAAAAATTTCGATATCCTTACGGCATTCATCCCCTACACCAAAATTTTGAATGATTCACTCACTGTTTAACATAAACTCTACATTAGCCGACCGCCAGAGTGAATATAATTTAGAACTTCAAATTCTTGCCTAATTAAAAAAAAATTATTTTTTTAATATAGAACTTTTCCTTTTACAATTTTTTGTATCTAATAATGTACTACGTTTTGATAATGACGAATGATGATATATGTGATTTCAAAAAATTCATTGGTCTCTTTATAATGAATTTAATTCACTTTATACTATTAAGAAGGTTAATATTTTTTTTTGACGATCTAAAATTTTTAATTTATCATCTGATCCGCAATTAAAAAAAGTATTTCTGATTTTAAACTTAAATTTTAAATATAAGTTTTTCATGAGATCAATTAAAACGCAAACGTAGTCACATTTAGAAATTTTTTTTAATCAAATGACAGATACACAGGTTAAGAAAGCAGTGACCAATTAAACTGGAATTTGGTAGAATATAATATAATACTTGTATTGTTTTTTGTGATCAACTCGTTTTAACATCGGAATTTATATTAAAACTATAAAAAAAAAAAAACTTGAGTTATTTTCGCCGTCGCGATAACATGATTGATTATTAAATATGGATGACTGTGGTGATGCCAAACAATTTCCCAAATTCCAATGTTATACTAAAATTGTAACAAATCAAAGGGTAAATGTTAATATTACCTTACATACCTATCACACAGACTAAGAAATCCGTGACAAATAAAACTAAAACAGAGCATTATGCAATTTATGCTATAGAAGGTATTTAATTTCAATTTTAAATCCATAAAAACCTAATTTTCGCTTATTTTTTAAATCGACTTACAACCTTCGAGTCTTCCCGAGTCCATAAAGAGGCGATATCATCGAATCTGAAAAAGTTTAATCGGTGTTATCCCATAAACTAGGATGACTATACGTCCTGTTTTATACAGTATTGTCCTTTTTTTCGGCTTTGCGTCCTGATAAACTTCTCTTAGGACGTTTTTTGTCCCGTTATTTCAAGTCTGTCCCATATTAATCCATTTTTTTGACTTACTGTTGATTCAAAATTTTTGAAATAAAGTTATTGAATAAAATAATGTAAGAATCTAGAAATCTTGTGGGTATCATCAAATAGATTATAATCGTAAAACGAATTTACAAGTTTTTTTTAGAAAGTGAAGTATACAATTTACATGAATAAAGGATTTGAAGAAATTTTAAAAAGTATCAATTTAGTTTAGTTATGTTATTTTATGTTTTTCAAAATAATATTTTTATTTTTATGTTTTTAAATTTAATCTATAATAGATAGTTTAAAAATGATACTTTTTCACTATTCAAAAACATAATATACATAATATGTAATATTGTAATAAATACTTATTTATTTAAAAATATTATGAAAAATATTTTTGTCCTATATTTTATTTTCTTAAATATTATGGTCACCCTACCATAAACTGATCACCGTACGCAGTTACTTATAATCGGTCACGATTTTTATAATCGCTGAAATGATAATAATCGCACTTAAATAAACTGAACATCACCGTGAGAAGGATACAATTCAACTGTTTCAATATGTGGACCAAGAAAGCTTTAAATAATTCCTTCTTTTTTTTTTTTTCTTTTCGTGGAAGACACAGACTTAAAAATGTAAACTTATGCGTTCTACCCGTAATAAATCTTCTTTTCAACAACTCCTAAGACTCGCAGCATACTGTTTGTCGATCGACCGATTTTGGAACGAGAGTTGTACCGGCTTTGAGGTTGCAATCGATACGAAACCAGAGGAGTATCACAGAATAAGTACGCGCGCGTATCTGCGTTGTGAACGGGTACAAAAATGCGCGCGGGAAACAACCGAGAAATCGGTCCGTTCACGCGTAAAACTATTTTTTAATGGTGAATAGACATTCAAAAATCTCGCAAGCCCAACGTCTTATTTCGTCCTCGGCGGACATATTTCGAATATTGTTCGCTGAAACTTTCGTTCGCTACTCTTGAAACGAAAAACTTTCAGACACGTAAATCCCTTCGAAATTCCCGACTATCCCCCCCCCCCCGGAACATTGTGTAGGCAGATTGTCTTTATTCCGAATAACCTGTAGGATTTCGGACATAATATACATCACGCGCGTATTTAATACGTATTTATGCGTACACAACAGGTGCGTAAGTACACGAGTTTGGTTTTTGTGTAAACAACCTGTCAAATCCAGTCACGCGAGTTTTCGTGATAAAATTTTTACATTTCATTAGCAGCGTATCATTTTTTTATTATTTCTCTCGAGAGCTCATATTAAAATGTATTTATTTTAGATATATTATTTTGCTCAATCGTTTTTATCGTTTTCTAAAATGTGCGCGAAACGCTGCGGCTGATATAATAGGCCGCACGACGTTATATTGAGCCATCGAAAATGTCAATTAAACGAAACGAAGTGGTTTTTCTTAGATTAGTTCACATGCTCGTGTATACAGTCGGACAAGACAGCCGTCATGATGGTAATTTGTGAGTGTGTGTTCTTTTTAATCTGACAAAAAGCGTTTGAACGATTTTCAGTCAAAACCGTTGTTATTTTCTGTTTTTAATACTCTCGAATGACAGACATTGACGTTTTATTAATAAAAGTAACTACAAAAATAATAATTATTATTTTATGAGTTTAATATTTTTGTTTTTATTTTTCAATACATTTTACAACATTTCACAAAATATGGAGCACTGGACATTGACGTTTTCGATTACTAATCATTTGTATTAATCGTACAATATCGGTTGAACCGTTTATTTTATTCTAAATGAAGTTTAAATCAGTTTTATATTATATTTATATGACTCCACGTTGTTCGATGATAACGGTGTTCACTGACATTAAGCTAATTTTAAGAACCACGTGATGAAAAAATAACAGGTTGTTAAAACACTATGTGTTAAACTATCTTGGCTGTTATGCAATTTATATGATGATACAAAATATAAAATAAAAAATTAACATTTATTTGTGAGTAAAATTGTCCGTCAAGTATACAAATACAGATGTTATCGTCGCGCTTATCGCAATTAGACAGTGCAATGATATATTATATTTAAATAATATATATAATGACGTATACAAGGAAGGAGAGGCTAAGGGGCTGAAGGGTAATGGATAGGGCTATGAGCGATATATATAACGAAATATGGCAAGATTTTGCCACTGGAGAAGCTAATAGTAAAAACAAAAATTATTTCTATAATGTCATTTGATTTGAATTCTATATTTTAAAGCAAATAAAATATATGAGCCTAATGTGTATACTATCATATTGTGTTATTGCTTTACGGGTTTTATTAAATTTTTATTAAAAATTTTGTTTTAATTTTTAAAATATTAAACTAAAATTACATCGAATAGTAGATAAGTACAAGAGCTTTTAACACGATTCAGCTTAAAATCATTCTTTAAAGACAGTTTTTTTATAGATTTCTTTTCAATATTTCGCAATGACTGTAACGGAATTATTAATACGGAACCAATATTTTTATCCTTAATATTGTCGGCAATTAAGAAACATACCACTTTTGTCAAAGTGAGTTTTGAATATAATCTGAAAGTGAAATTAAAAATATAATAAAATAATACTGTTGCCGATCCAAAGAATTACAATTTAACAGAATAAATATAATTTTACATAAACATAGACCACCACTATTCACAGGAAGATTAAATAAGGAATTGAACTATTTATTTGGCGTTCCGCAGCAATGTTCGCTTCAAATTAAGTCGAGCAAAACTCCCAACGATCACTTCGCGATCGCCTCAAAATCAAAAATCATCCTCAATTTATTTTTAAAAACTCCATCGAACAAATAATTCCTAGTAAGTCTGAAAGCAATTATTAGCACTTATAGTTCGATTCTTGGTCTTTATAAATTCTCGAGTTCTCCGATGTTTTCACACAAGTGCTGATTACCGAGTAAATACGTGGAAGTAATAATTCACTAAATGTCATTTTAAATCCGACAACGTTGCTTAAAATATTTTTAACTCAAACGTGTAGCTAAAAAAGTTCATTCGCGTTTTACCGGGTACAAGTAATTTAATTTTTACTGATGGTTCGAACTGTTCGAATTCCAAAACTAACCGATTCCTATATGTTCATTTTCGTTTAACAGTTTGAACACAGAGTGAAAAATTATCAATCTATTCACCATTCGGTTAAGTTCAATATTCGAACGGATTACATCTAATAATATAAAAATTATCCAAAAATAATTATATCTAAATAATATAAATTTATATAATAATTAATTTTTGAAATCAGAGTAAGGCTGTTTGATAAATATTTATAATAGTAATATTCGGGTTAGTTTGAGTAATAATTGTATGGGGGATCGGTTCGGTTTTGGTTAATTTTAATTTAACTAAGTTCTGATCGGGATCGGACAGTTGAAAATCCGAATTAAACTCATCTCTGGCTGGCTATTACGATTATTATATAACAAAAAACAATATGCACTTTTCCTTTTGTTGAACTACTGTCATCAACTGAGTTCATTTAATCATTCACATGATCAAAAAAATAAAATAAAAATAGATACTACAGAGTAACCATTGTTGTTCATACGAAATACGAATGGTATTGAAACGCAATTTTTTATCTCGAGCCTCGAATCTAAAACAAACACCAACTCTTTAGATGCGTCCCGAATACAACAAAACAAATACCAATTTCTTTAGACAAGTTTCAAATTTCAAACAAATACCAAGTTTTTGGTATAGTTTCAATCTAAACTATTGTGACAATACTTGTACATAACTGGTGTACTCTATATAAATATATATATAACTTTTAATGTACATTGTGTATCTTAGGTCGATGCACGTAGGCTTTTTTTTTATTGATAACGTTCGATACAATGTGGATTCGACGAAAAGAGAAAAACCCGTGATTCTTTATTTTTGTACAATTCTTTATCTTTTTACAATTTTTTTATTATTTTAGAAGCTATTGATTTTACAATGAAATCTTATTACGTACAGATCTGAGAACTTTTTCGTTGTAGAAAAAGTATTAAAAGATAAAAACAAATAAAAATAATATCACTGTAAAAGCGCGTCAACTGTAAAACCATGTATTGATAACTTTAGATCCACACGGAATCCAAAAATCATGTTCTCTTAAAGTAAATGAAATTAAGAATAAATATAACTAGGTAATTAAAATTGCACGTATTAATTAGTTTGTGTACACAAACTAATTAATATTTTGCAATGTCTCTTGTACAAGTATTACAACACAAATTGGGTTAAATTTATTTATAATTTTTTTTTTACTGAAAAAAAAGGATAAATATAACTAGGTAATTAAAATTGCACGTATTGTTCACAATCTAATTAATATTTTTCAATGTCTCTTATACGAGTATTACAACACAAATTGGGCAAAATGTATTTATACATTTTTTTGTACTGCGAAAAGGGTAGCAGTTTTACAATGATATTAATTTATCCTTTTGGAACTATTTTTTCGTGCAGAAAATTAATTTTCAAAAGTTTCGTCTCACAATTTTATAGATACATTAAAGATATATATATATAAATATCCACAAATTTTCCGAAAACAAGAAAACATAAAAAAAAAATTCAGTAAAAACGGAAAAATACGCTGTAAACTAGATTTTCATGATATTTATTTTGTTCATTTAATTGTACATAACTCCAAAATTAATAGTCAGTACTAGAAACTTAAAATTCGCACGATTCATCTACTTATGACGTATTTACTTAATTGATTTTTTTTTTTTTGAGGGGGGGGGAGATTTTATCCAATTTACTCATAATACAATTCAACTTATATTTACGTTTGTGTTAAAATCAGCAGTGCCAATTTTTAATCATAATAGCTTTAAACTTCAAAACAAGTTAAAATTTATAAATACAACACTCATATCTACATTAGATAATCAATCAACTGTATTTTTTCTTAACTTGATTTGACTAATTGTACTACTGGAACAAATATTTTATTTTTATGTGATTACCATTATTTTAACTTTCTAATAATTTCGATGATTGAATAATTGATTTTATTCCCCATTTTGTTAATAATTATGACTCTCTAAAATATTATGCTACGATGAGAGTAATAATATTAGTTTATGCGTTTATGACAAATCCCGTACAACTGGCCTTAAGACGTCTATTACTTCGTTTTCCAGGTATCGTTTTTCTATCACAAATACGGCTCGCACAGTGGTTCTCTGGGATTGTATCTGATCGAGACGCGCGGTGAGGTGGATCTCATGCGCCGATTGTGGTGGAGCTTCGGAAACTATGGCAACACGTGGCTTCGAACCGTCGTCTATTTAGAAAACATCACGACCAGGTAAGATGTCCGATCATAATATTTATTGCATTGTTCATACTCACATGATCGATGGGGAAATTGTTTCTGGTCGGAATAACAGCCTGTCATTCCGAGGCTCGTTTTATTATTACTCGAGAGTCGCACGCGTCTTTCTCTATTCCGTTTTCATTCTACGTTCACATAATTTCCACACAATACAACCAATATCACAAGTGTCATTTGAAATCGAAAAACTCAACGTCAGAGTTATTATTTTTATTTATTTTTCGTGCTTTTTAGTTCGTATCATAAGAAAGAGATGATACGTGACTAAAACCGTATATGCATGATATAAAACATTATATGTATGTTATACACTCGTGTATAGCATAACGTGTTAATACAATTCCATATATTGAGTTATTATGATATGTGTAAATTTAATTTTAATATATATGAAATCTATCAGTATTTCACGCATACACTCAGTTATTATGGTTTTACTATAATAACGGATTGAAATATTGACGACAATTCAATCCATGGAAATTAATATTCATAAAAATATAAATTTGACTGAAAACAAAATATAGCTTCTACTATGAAAGCTTACTAGAAATATATTGATCATTAATGTAAAGCATTCTTATAATTTATTTAACTATATGTACTCATCAAAAGTCGGAGTAAGGAGCTACTAGGAAAACGTATCAAAATGTGTACCTAACTATATTTGCTGTCAATATATACTACAGTATACTATTCAGCAAAGACAGTGAAATTACTGAAATACATTAAATTAGATTACACTTTTTTTTTTTTCAAAAATAATCTTCTTGATCTAAAATTGATTATGGTGTATAAAAAATTAACAGCTATACGGCAATATTGCCACTGGTATATCTGATTTCAATCTTATTGCATTGTGGTATTAGTTTTTAAACTGTGAGATTCTTCGTTCCCTTTATAATTCTAAAAAGTTATAAAAAAAAAAATCAATTTTATGTATTATTTAATCTTTTAATTCCAAATTGTTCGATGGAAATATCTAGTGTCACAAAATTATCACATTTTCGGAAATAATTATTATGATATGAATTACGAATATTGCTGCAAAGAAAATAAGTAGGAAATTAATTTTAAAGATTCATTGCAATCATTTAAAAACTAATTTTGGGTATAACACCTGAAATTAATTGACAGTCAATGAACTCGGTTTCTAATACCTCCTGTAAAATCAATTATAATTCTAAAAAATAATTGTCATTTTCCTGTTATGGTTTTAACAATTTTCTGTTGACATGACCATACAGTTATTAAATTCAATAAGTACATAAGAAAAAAAGTAAAATGAAAAACATATCAATATTATAAATATTAAGTATTCGATTTCTCTTTATTAAGAGTCAGAATATATTTTCATTTAAACTTTTCGAAATCAAGAAATGAGAACAATCAAAAATCTTAATTATTATTATGAATACATGTTAAAGTTAATAAAACATTTTGGGGCGTTTAGAAATCGTTTAACAATGTTTGTCCTGTTTTTTCATTTTCCAATCATACAGTCACTATATATCTGAGGTCAGCAACCTTTTGGAATGAAAGAGCCATTTTCCTAAAAAAAAAAAAAAAAATACGAAACTAAAATGTTTCATGCACATTATTTGTGCGAACAATCTATTTTTAAGTCTTCAATATTCTTTATACGTGTCATTATATCATTATGGCATTATTAAGTTAGGAATAATTATAATTTGAAACGCATTCTGCAGAAAAAGGTTAATTTTGTAATTAAATTTATGTACATAAAGAGAAATCTCGATATTGATATGTACCCTAAAGATCAGCAAAAGCAGTAAACCCCTCCCTTATATATTAGAAAATAGTTACGATTTTTAATTTGGTACCCAAGAAGATAGATAACGTTATTTTCATAATTCATTGGCAAGTGTTACGGCGTTAGGTGTGAACAATATGTGTTACCGTCAAAGACGCAAATTAATAACTGGACTTAATGAAACAAGTCAATAACGATATTTCCGATCAAATTAGACAGTATGCGTTATTGGCTATGAAATTACTATAATGCCCAATACTATCAGGCAATTATGGACTTAGAAATATTACCTAAGTAACGACAATAATTCCGACTTCATCAGAATCGAGAAAAAATTAATTTCGGAAAAATATCTCCTAAAATTTAGATTCTGAAAAAAGAAATAAAAACGGAAAAAATTACCCCGAAAAAAATAACCACAAAATAAAATAACCCCGTACTTATAATAAAATATATTATTTATTTATTTTATTGTATAATATTATTAAACAGTTAAAAATATCAGAGGTAATAAATGTTGCAAAAATAACAATGTTTTTAAATTTAATAGAAATTGTGTAAAAATTGCAAAGACTAGCCTACAGATTATCAGCTAAAATTAAAATTACACTGAATACAAATAAGTTTACCAATTTTTATAGTTTATTGTAAATTTAAAAATACCAATAATTGTCTAATATATTTTTAGATTCTAAGTAGAGTGAAGAAGGTAGCATATTTACTGTTTATTTTTTCTGTAAAAAGTTTTTGGTATAGAAATATTGGCCCAAATGTTTCAACAAAAAGCTTTTTTTATTAAAATTTTCCTCTGGATGGTATTTTGAGGGATCATTATTCAAAATACTAAAATATAGTGTTCTCAACATTTGAGAAAAACTTCTTAAAATTTGACAAAAATTCCTTAAAAATCTTTTTCAATCCAAACTTTATAAAAATTTGAAATAGATACTCAATTACTTGAAAAATGTTTTGGTTTTTGAAAATTTAAAAAAAATATTTGGAAATTTTTTCTAATATTTTTTTCTTATCATAATTTATTTTGCTGTTCTCAATTAATAGTGGAAGTTAAATAAAACTGACCAAGTACAAAGTAAAAATATTTTTTTATATTCATAAACTTTATAATTTTCATTTAAAATTGTTTTATATAAACTGAAGATTCACTCAGAATTGTTTTATTGGAGAAATTATTTACCATTTCTTTAAAATTTAACACACCCTCCAAATCCCACTCGAGGATTGAAGGATATCCATTGTTCGAAGTACGTCCTGTTTTTTAAATTATAATGATGTAATATATTATAATATGCAAGGTTATTTTTCCGGGATTATTTAGTAAGAGAATCACTTCGGCCTCTGTCATAATTGATAAAATTCCGTGGTCTGTAAAACAGTCGACTACTGTCTGTAGAATTTCTGGATGATCACATGGCCTATACTAATTGTATTTGTAAAGCAGGATGCAAAAATAATCTATGTTATTGTAAGAAAAATATTGTATTATGTGATTTTAAGACAAGTATCATATTATATCAAATTGTGAAAATAAATGATTTAAGAATAATATTATAATATTATATTATTAGGGCAGAGGGCTTGTAGCATTTGCATATTTGTTTTACTCAGTTACAAAAGTAGCAGAGTACGAAATAAATAAGTTTCATGCTTTTACAAAGCTAATTTTGAAATTTTATTTTGCATATCAATGCATATTTTGAGTATTTTTGGTTTTTAGGGCATATTTTATATTTTTTTACTCTATTTTAAACTTTTTGATGACATATTTAACTTATTTCAATTTTTTCCACACCGACGTTTTTATTTCAAAATTTTTAGATAAAAATTTATTTACTTTTAATTTTTGTCGCATAATATTGTTTTTGACTATCCGTGGACACATGTATTTTCTAGAAACGCTTGAGGATTGCGGAAAAAGCAATAATAATAAATTTGCTGTAATTAGTTTTATTAATATATATATATATAATCAAATATGAAATATGGTTTAAATTATATTTAAATTAAGTAATTGTTTTGACTCATTTTAAAGTCTATTTATTGCATTAATTAAATCGCAAAAAAAAAAAAAAAATGTTAGTGCATATTATGAGGTTTTTAAGTGCATAAATACTTGTATATTTTACGTTTTTTCAGAGCTACAAGTCCTCTGCCCTAATTATTATCTTTACGATAGTTACGAAAATGGATCTGCACTGTGTAACGTTATTTCAAATGTCTTACCAAATCTAAATATTTCGTTGTATAAAATGATTTATGATTGAGAATCGGCAGTAAATATTAAAGTGTATTGACAAAGTATTTCATTTTTTACAACACTACCAATAGTTGTCTCTTATTATCTGTTAATCCTCAAGCGGCTCAAGCTTTGTTGTAGATACTGTCATATCATATATACTACTCATATCAGGAATGGATAGGCGTTATCGTATAACGGTGACACGTGCGTTTATTTATATAGTTTATGATGTGTTCAAAACTAATAAATAATATTATGCTAAATTCTAACACGCACAAGTCTATCATGTTACTAGGTAGACGAATTCTACACGCAAGGCGTTGTAAATCGTATACTCGGAACTGTGTTTATTGTTGAAAACACATTCGGATACAGGGAATTCAGCAAGCTAGCAGAGTGGGCTTTTGTCGCTTGTTTTTTTTATTTTATTTTTTTTTATGGCGCTTAGCGTTTATAAATATTTAACGACTTTTGTATCCGACCATAAAACACGGAACGAAAGTTATTATCGTGTTTTAAGAGGATTAAATCGTGTTTCTGTGCGGATGATATTCATTTAAATTACTTCACGCATTTGTCTTTTAACGAAATTTCAACGGAACGAAATTTCAACATAATGATGTCCGACTTCTTCCGTTTTCGGGTTTCAACAACAACACCTCAACGTACAAATAAATAATAGAATATTTTGTCTTTTAGTTTTTAATAAAAGCCCTTTTAACGTAATTCTTTCATAACGTAACGTGTAATTTACTTTTTCGACAATACTCTCCGTTCGTACAACATTTGTATTTTTTTTTTCTATTTTCAGCTATGTAAAATGTAATTTAAATTTTATACACGTGTTTATTCGTACTTACATTGATATTAACTTTTTTTTTTTTTTAGCAATTATTAACTTTAATAGCCGTTGTTTTTTCCTTTTTATTTGTATTTTAACGTGACTACTCGCAGTAAAGTGAAGTTACACGTTCATAGTGCTGTGTCATTTATCTCGTATTACTATATTTTAATAACAATAATTAAGAGGAATTAACACTCTTAGAACCGATGAAATTATTACAGTTTTCTATACATTCAGCTGGAGACAAGGGAACTAAACTTTTGTTTGGTTCACTTCGAGTAAGATGAATTTTTTAAATTTTTATACCTTGTAAAATTTAAAACTACCTAACCAAACACAACATTTAATGAGTATGACTCATAATGTGTTTGATTAAAATTAACAAAGAGTTCATGGGAATAAATTAGAATTGCACCATTATGAGAATATATAAAATGATATAAAATGATGATATAAAATTATACTAAACTTATCACTAAAGTGATAAATATGTAAAAGTTCCATAAGAAAATCAAATAATTGTTCCGAAAAGAAGTTCGAATCGCATAATAACTATCGTACACTCAAAATACACAAAATAATTATCATCTGTATACCTCGCGATCACGAATCGACCCACTTAATTACTTTTCACTTTAATTAATCTTAAACAATTTTATTATTTAGTAAATCAAAAAAATAAAAAATAATAACCTAAAAATAAAGCTTGAATCCAACCACGACATAGACGAAGCAGTCAGCAGTCTAGAAACACTCGTACAATCGGCCGCTTTGACAACTAGTATAAAGTCTGAAAAAATTAATAAATTTAATAAATAGCTTATAAATTCCAATTAACCTCTAGTACTAGAAGAAATACGAATATTAATAATTTTTGAAAAATAGTTGAAAGAGCAAGAGCAAAGTACCAACTCTCTCGTTTTCTGTCTCGCAAATCTGTATATAACAAGCTGGCAAATTCGTTAAAAATCTTTGCAAAACACACATTTAACGTTTTTGAACAATAATTAAATGACCTTTCAACTGCAGACGGTACTCTTTAGATAGAAACTAAATTGCTATTAAAATATAAATCTAGTTCATTTCCTCTGAATGACAGCACTCTAGCTATCAGGGACTAAGAAAAAGCAGCAGTGTTCCAATTTCATTTATTAAATATTTTTCAACCCCATGCTGATATTTGTGACTAGGTACCAACAAACAGATGATGTTAAAAATACCTAGACAATTTTTTTCCAAACGGATCACCTGAAAAATACTTAACGCTAAACAAGGTCAAAAATACAGTGCTAAAATACTCAAAAATAATTCCCTGGATTCGACTTAATCAATGGCGGCTCGTATGTAAGTGCACAAGTGCACGTGCACTACCTACAAGAAATTTAAAAAATATTAAATCATAATAATACTACTTAGTTCTGTAGGAGTATGAAGATTATGTTTGAACATTTTAAGAAATGTTAATTGAAATTCAGGAAGTTAAAATATATTTGGGTTAGGTTAGCTATGAGAAAAAGCGAAACGATCGCACAGTTTTCGTTGGGCGCGGTGACATGAAATAGGTAGTTCACACAAATCACTGTGCACCGCAGTACCATGTAAAAATGAAAACATGTCATATCATGAAATCCGCTTTATAATGGAATTCATGTGCACAGTTGCTTTCGTGCACCTAACCAATGAAATTGTTATCAGAAGATTATTTTTAGACATTGTACCGCGGTGGCTTTAAGTTTATTTTTTTATTTTATCTTTTGTTTTTGATATTCAAATTATTTGATAGTGTATATCAATCATAATACTATCATGAATATCAAGATAGAAACTTGACAATTTTCAGTAGATACTCAGTTGTCCTTGTCACAACATTACAACATAACTACATACAATATTGATACCGTTAATTTTAAATCAATATTTTTTATGAGTTCATTTGTTATACTTTTGAAATAATTTATCAAATAAATTTCAGGAGGTTTTTTTAGGAGGGGGGGGGAGTTAACCTCTGTGTTTGCTACTTGTAAATTATATTTTTGAATGTGCACTACTCCATCAAAAACCCACGAGCCGCCACTGAGTACGTATATAGATAACTAGAATGTTTTCTATAGATCGAGATAAATATAACCGACCCGAAAATTATTATCTAGATAAGATGATAAAATTATATCTAGATATTTCCCAACACTGATGCTCACGCGTATACGCGTCGACGCTGCCACAACGATCGTTCTGTATGTACACGATATCAACGCGAAGCCGGTCGCGTGCAACGCGTAAATAATATCAATTAAAACGTAATTGCAATCGTAGCCGCGCGCGAGATGACAGCGCGGAACAAAACCGGCCTCTCTCGTGTTGACGTGAAGCTGGCAAAACTGGTATAATGATAAATACATTACGCGCGAGACGTGAAAACAATATTCTAATCCTGCGCGTATGTCGGTCGAACGTAATTTTTATTTTTATTATTATTATTATTATTATTATTATTGCCATATATTATGACAATATTATATTATGTGATTTGTAAAAAATGGCGTGGGGGGAGGGGGGGGTAGAACGTAATGAGAATTTAATCGCACTCCAATGCTCGTGTACAGTAGTTACACAGCAGTTTGTAATATTATGTCCATTTCGATAACGGTGAACGGACAGAATTGGATATCCGATCTCTTTGGCTAATGATTTTTCAAAGGGAATGGAATTTTTGTGAAAGAGATTTTAGCTGAAAACATATTTCGACCGTTTTTAATTTTTCGCTTTTGTTTTTATTCATCAACATAATATTAATATGAAGTATATCGTATTGGTTGAACGTTTGAGAAAATTTAGTTTTCAATAAATGTTTAATAGATTCTGAATGAAGTGAAGAAGCTAGTGTTTTTACAATGATGTTCATTTATTTTATTTTTTTTATTTTTTTTTATTTATTTTTTTTTTTCTGTGTACAACTGCTGCATTAAAACGGGATCTGGACAATCGACCGACACCCAATCGACCGACAGGACAATCGACCGACAACCAATCGACCGACACGGACATTCGACCGACAGGACAATCGACCGACACGGACAATCGACCGACACCCATATATACTAAGTTGGCAATGATTTTATTAATAGACTTATATTAGAAAATTAAAAGAATATTTTAATGCGTAAGCATTAATAATGAATGCGTAAGACCCTTTTCGAATATCTTCGAGGCATTGGTCACAAT
>JAIPRM010006444.1:0-18673 GCA_025469315.1 Stegophylla sp. TES_Ste_2020 | reverse complement strand
GAGAAATTCAAAAAATGACTTCTTTAAAGTACAATCTAGAGGCAAATCCGGTTTCAAAAAGTTACTGATCAAAACTTTTGGACAAGTATTTCTATACGAAAAGTTGTACACAGAAAAAATAAATAAACATCATTGTAACAACACTAGCTTCTTCACTTTGTTCAGAATCTAATACTAGCTCCTTCGATTCACTTAGAATTTGAAACACAATTGTAATTATTACATAGGTACATTATTTTGCTATGTGATTTAAAAACAACATATCGTAATTTTTTTAATAAAATCTGACATTCGTTGTATAATACAATTTATCCTGAAATGCGTTTTTAGTTATTTTTTTTAGAACTTTTTGGTATCAAACAATTCGGCGGTTAAATTGTCGTATATAATAAAACGTATTATTTCAATCTATATTGTTGCTTCATCTTGTTGGATAGGTACATTTATAATTTGTAACCAAAATGATAGGTTTTTTATTTCTACAAGTTTATTCAAACATCCATTCTACCCTTCTTCAATTTTTTTATTCTATTGGCGAAATTGAAAGGTATTTATTGATTTTTATTGCATCAAAATATAATCACACATAATCTTACCTAGTTTATTGATAGTATCAAAATTTCACAATTACTTTCAAATTACATAATGAAAGTATTTAATTTTTATACTTTCGGAAACGTTAATTGTTGAGGACTATGCCAGTATTCCACATTTATAATGATCGTTTTCCGTTTACCATACCTACATTTTATCTATCACATTTGTCTAAACAAAATAAAGTACATTTTAAATATTATAATATGTAATAAAGAATTTGATATGAGGGTTTTGTAAAAAATTATAAAAATAATTGTTTTTATTTTTTTAATTAATAATAATGAGGTGTTAATCAAAGATAAATAATTTTATACTCAATCGATAAGCTAATATAGCTTTATAGTCTATGGTTTGTATCATATTTTTATAATTATAAATAGTTAACGCTGATAAAAATATTTTTATAGAATACATCTCAATAAACCATATGTGCGTTGTGTGTGTGTGTGTCTACTTAAAGTCTTCAATTTATAATAGATTATAATATTATGGACTAAATTTTAACCATATTTTCGTTTTTTGTGCGGGAAATTTCGAAATTTGCTTATAAGCTGGTTTTGAAACTAGACTGAATTTAGAGATAATTTTATTGTTTTGGAGTAATATCAGTGTAATTCTACTTTATTTTAACTTTTAACGAGCTCTTGTACACTCATAAACTGAACTGAGTAAAAATGTATCTGTAATTAGACATCCTTATGATAGTAAGCTCGAGTACAATTTGTTTTTAATTGTATTTAGTCAATTTAGATTACTTAATACGTCCTACGTTTAATAATAAAATAAAACGCACTGCAAAAAAAGTACCAATTCAAGTAATAATATTAAAATAGCATTTTCGTTTTTAAAAGCACTTTATCTCAATCACACACGGCCGATATGTTGATCGTACAAAAAAATATGACAGTTTTCAAACGGGCTGCTCCGTCGCAGAGGGCTTCTAGCGAAAAGGCGGATTTCTCGTTATCCTGCGCCTATGTGACATAATGTATTATACTAGAGTATAATGTACGCTGCTTGTATCCTTTCGGCTTGTTGGCGGCGGTAGGATGACGAAGTCTCCCCCGGGACCGATATGTTTCACTATATAATATATACGCGGAACGTCACACACGACCGCGAGACGGGTTATTATTATAATATCCGGCGGAGCGCATTGGCGTGTTCGGCGGCAAATTCATCGGAATAAAATATTTTCAAAGTGAATTATTGTGCATTAGTAACGTAACTGTATTATAGCGAACATATATAAATCTACCTATTACGAACTGGTCGTCCGATTTGCGTCAAAGTCACCGTTTCCATTGTGTACGCGCAGGGGTGGGCGAAATAAATCACTCTGTGTGCACTTCTGCGATGGAAATCTTTTTTGAAAATATTATCAAAGAAATCCAATATACGTCTTAAGCGAATATGGGGTTTTTTTTTTAAAAGTTTTTATTCGATAATATTTGACGTATTTTATTCCAATAGATTTTCGGAAATTGTACAGTAAGTCCAAGAAAAGCAGTTATATTTAAAACTGAATCGAATTCAATAACGCGTCTAATTCAATCCCGTAAAACCTGACTTGATATTCTTAAAAAAAAAATGCTTTGTAAGTTTTATTTATTGGCATGGAAATTAATATTAGATTAATGTTTTAATCAGTACATCGTATATTATTATAATTGTACATATTTTATTATATAAAAAAAAAAAAGTATTTGTTAAATTAACCATTCACGAAATATTTGTGATGATAAACTTAAAAATTAAGAAAAATTTAAACATTGACTGGAAAAATGTTATTACGGAGAAAAAAACAAAATTTTTAACCATAATGAATAGTGCGTATACCATATGTATAAATGGACTGTAGTATAGTTTTCCCAATCAATTTTTTCCAATCTAATTTCTCCAATTTCAATATTTACCATAAAAACATTCTTCCAATATAAATTTTTACAAATTTAATATTTCCCCCCCAAAAAAAAAAATGGTCATAATTTAAAATTTTGACTATTTTTTTTTTTATTTTTATATATTATTCATTAAATTATTTATATAACGAGTTTATTGATAGAAATTATATTATTCCATACCTTACAGTCATTGGTCATAATTTAAAATTTTTACTATTTTATTTAACAATAAAATGTAATGTCTTATATTTGATAAGATACATTGATAAATTTGGTATTATTAAAAATAACTTTTAGGAAAAATGGTATTGAAAAAAAGAACTTTTGGGAAAAATGGTATTGAGAAAGAGAACTTTTGGGAAATAAAAAAATGTGAAAAACAAATTGGGAATAGTGTCTTCCTACCACATAAATGTTGAAGCATAAGTAATACAAACAGTTATAAGTCTGTAAAATGGGAAGAAAAATGATGTGGTTTTTTAGATTCTTAACGAAGTAAAGAAGTTTAATATGTTTATATTTTCTCGGACTCAATTCGGTTATTTATTGGACTGAGTTAGATGTAAATTTGGGTAACGGGACTCAACTGTATACGTCCAGATTTTCAGCACGCGTATGTGGCATTATCATGTAGTCAGCATTTAAAAACAATAATGTATTTGATGACTAAGATAAATGATAATATGGAAATTTTCGATACAGATAATTTCGAATATTTATTTCGAGCTACTTCATGTTATACGTTTTGATATTCGATAATTCTTAAATGAATTGAAATCAATGGAGTATTAACAAACGTTTTTTTTTTGGGGGGGGGATGTAATAATAATTATATAAATTTAAAAATCAGTTTGTAAACCGTTTTAAATCAGTTGTCAAATATCAAAAGAATTCTCTCCTAATATGGCACGTCGTTCCGAATACAATTGTTTACTAAATTCTAAATACACTTCAATAATGTGGAATTTATATTTATCTAATAGGATTCAAAGAAAATTTTTTTTGTAAACCAAAATATTTTGTCGGGCTGGATACAAAAATAAAACAATCTTACCAATTTTTTTTTATAGTACAACGCTTTCGTTACCATAATTATCATAATAATTATTATTTATAGTTACATTTTTTTTTTAATTCGTAATGTTCAGTCCGGGTAAAATAATAAAATTATTCCCAAAAACATATTTGTGATTCGTAAATAATTTACTTTGTAAAAAATATCGAGTAGCGTGTTACGTTTGGATTTTTTTTAATACTTTATTTTTGTACCAATTAGGGATTTTATACCGACACAAAACCAATATTTCAAATTGCCTGGGTTAAAAAATTTGAATCTTATTACTCACGCATAGACATGAATATTCGTATAAAATAAAATTGATTTAACAATACCCAATCATGTTACAAAAATCTATCACCGATAGAGATAAATATGCACGCAGTCGTATTATACCCACCCAATTTAATATATCGATCTAATCAACGTGTAAAAATAATTAAGATACAATATTTATGATAATATTGACCGCACAATATCTACTATCTTATTTTTACCGAGATGGGCAATAGAATAAAATAATAACTTTAGTAGGTAAAAATAAAGATCGGTCTAAATAAATATTAGAACTTTTATTATTATTATTATTATTATTATTATTATTTTGTAGTTATCAACATTTTTACGAATTACAGTAATGGACTTGCATCGTCGAAAATTCAATATTATCGTATTTACATTGGTTTTATTGGAAGTTTATAAATAAATTTATATGAAAATAAATTAATGAAATCGACCAAATAATTTAATTAATTATTTAAATATTATTTATCTTCATTATAATTCTATAAAATTAACCAACAGAAGTACTATTGACGGGTTCAAAATTTTAGACCTTCAAACATTCTCTGGGTGGGGTGGAAACCCAAAGCACTATCCCCATAAATACGCCATTGATTGAAATACATATTGTATTATACGACGATTTGATACTTATATTAATCAAGTGTTGAACTTACCAAAGAAGGAACAATCTAGGAAAATGATTGCTAACGCCGATACGCGATATAATTGACGTTTACGTATCAAAATGTTCATTTAAAGGTGTTAGAGACATGATTTTTTTTTTTACCGTTTCAAACACGTTTAACGCAATTGAAACCGTCGGGCTTTTACAATCGATTTTCAAAACAGAATTTCAGAACATGGACGCCAACCCTGTAGCGGCCCCGTACAGCAGTATAATATGCATAAAACAATGAATAATATATTGCAGAGAAATAGAATGGTTTTAAACTTGAGGATCACGAGTGAAAGTTGGAAAATTACATATGAACAAAATGGTTTTCCATATAATATATAAATGAATATAGTTACAAATTTTTCTTATAATTTTCTATAATAAACAAACATAAACTATATTAAGCAATATTATATTGATCCACATTTGTAATTAATTTCTTCCCCGTGTAGAGCTATAGGTCATGTCATGGAACAAAGACAGACATATTACATCGAATAGATACTTTCATAAAATATGCAAAACATTATATAATATTAATTATGAATAGTTATCATTTTATAAAATATCATATGATTTTAGACAGAGTAATTTTGAATAATTCTTTTACTCGCACAATAATTATATAATATATATATATATATATTATATTATATAAATTATACAACTATAAACATTATAATTATATATACTCTATAAATATTTTACTCTATTTTTTGAACAATTAGAACAATATTGTTGATAATTTTAGAATTTTGAATTACTTTGTTTTTTGTGTGGTTTTTAACTAATATCGACTCTCATTATAATAGATACCAATAAATGATACTGTGTCCACACATTTTTGAAAATTACTGGGTAATGAGTATATAATAATAATAATATATTAATATATTATACAACATTGAACAATTAATAAGTAAATATTTGATTATGAAAAACGATGTTACAAATTTGTTATAAAATTTAAATTTTTATAATAGGGTGTTAATACAATATATGTAATAGGTGGAGTCCCTTACCACCAAACTTTTATTTAATTATTTATTCGTTGTCTATACATTTTTAAAATCGCCCCCTCCATTTTTTTGTCCGCCCCCATAGAGACGCAAATAGCGTTTGAGATTTGGGGAGGGGAGGCTGAAACCTCAGCTAGGTACTCGATGAAGCATTTTTTGTACATAATAAACACCTAAAAATTATACTCATTGCATTCGATTTTTTACAAAATCTATAGATGTAGGTACTTAATTACAATTAAACATAATACACATTATATTACAATAAAATTAATAAATAATCTATTGTATTTGTCACGGTTATCTGCCGATTATAACCGTGGTATTTGTAATAATATCCTAACATTTTTAATTTTAGATTCAGACTAGAGCGAAGAAGCTAGTAGTTTATACATTGATGTTAATTTTTTTTCTATATAAATTTTTTCATATGTATTTACTTGTCTAAAAGTTTTGATCAGCAACTTTTTAAAACCAGATTTACCTGTAATTGGTACTTTAGAGAAGTCATTTTCTGAATTTCTCAATTCTTCATTTTTCTTTTTTTTTTTTTTTTGGAGGGAGATGGGAAAACTCGGATCATTTTTCGATTCAAAGTTTATGAAAATTAAAACATAAATAGGCAATAATTTAAGAAGCATTTCGGCACAAGAAAATTTTGAAAATGTGAAGAAAAAACTTTTGAAAATTTTTCAAACATTTTTTTTCTCATTATTTTTTTTCCTTTTCTTTATTTATTATATAAAAAAAGGAAAGACAAGAAAGCCGGATATTCTTCGCTCTTTGAGTTAAATACTCTTGGTGGGTGTGATGAAAATTACGGCTATTTTCATTCTTTATATTATTATCTTCCTTTGTTTAGAATTGTCTTACTGAAGAAATGATTTATCGTTTCTTTTAAATTCTACACACCCATCAAGAGTATTTGACTCAAGAAGTGAAGAATATTTGTGGTGTGAAGTGTGGCCGGCATTCTTGTCTTTACTTAACTTTTTTAATTTTTTTCCTTGAACACTTTTTCGTATAGAAATATTTATCCAAAAATTTCAATTAGCAAATTTCTTAATCAGATTTCGCTTTTAGATGGTACTTTAAACAAGAAATTTTTCGAAATTCTTTATAGCTTTTCCAAAATTCGGGAAAAATTATAAAAAGTTTGATAAGAATGCCTTTTAAACTTTGTTTTTTAATCCAAACTTTATGATAATTAAAATATAGATAAACTATAGTATAAAAATTCTTTAGGTGAAAATATTAAATATAATTTTAAGTACATTTTTTTAACTGCAATTTTTGTTTTTGAAATGTTTTCTAACATTTGTATTTTTGTCACTAAAATTATTTTCCCCTGTTCTCAGTTAATTGTGGGATATAAAACTGGCCGAGTTAAATTACATTTTTTTTAATAGTAATAAACTTAATAATTTTTAAGTAAAATTGTCTTTAATAAACTGAATCTCTGCTTAGAATCGTTTTATTAAAAAAAAAATTATTTACCTATCGTTTCTTGAAAATTTAACACATCCATAAATTACCATCTAACCCAAGTAGCGTAAAATACATACGGTGTCCGGCTTTTTAATAACACACTGTCCCGCTACCCACTCTGCACCCAGTAAGACAGGGTAAAAACCCATTATTAATACATATACAAAATACAGTGTTTAGTAATATTATTATAATAAATAAAATTTGTTGAATCATGAATAATTACACAAACATAAAAATACGAAACTAACAACTAAGTCCGGTCTTCCCCTTGCATTATCTGATTACCATAATGTTATGACCAGAAAAAAAAAACTAAAAAATTTCACATAATTAATCTTCTTATTATAATGACGTCATTTAATTTTCGGCAAAGGTTAATTTAATGGTAAAAATATTTTATTAGAAATAATTCATACTTCATCGTAAATTATCATAATATACAATATAAAAGTCATACAATTTTTGGGAGGGCTATCGATATTTTTAAACTCCCTCTCTTATTTGTGCCTATGTCCACCCCTGACTTTATTTTTATATAAAAAGGTTTTTTTAAATATAATGAAAAGTTAAAGGTACCAACTTGGTTGTTGCTGTTTCCATCTCGATCAAAAATATCGCCAAATAACAATTTTTTATTGGCATTTCAAAGCAGATGACCCCATTAAAGTATTTTTGAAATCTAGATTCTGCAGTACGGAACTGGTTTCGCCCAATTCAGTTTTTTGTCCGTTTATAATTTTAAGTCAACAATGATTGAAATGGTATAGTAATACACATTAAAATACATTTTGATTTTATATTGTATTTATAACTCGCATAAATATCGCGCGTACAAAAGGAATGTCTGCCGAAAGCTAGCTTATTTTATGCACAACACCGTATGCGAACACTACGCGTAGTTCGTATTCAACGGTGAAATTTACTGTACCCTATTGGCGGTGTTTTTTACATCTCGCAGGTCTCTTGGAAAACCACGAATAACGCGTTGCGCGTGAGTATACCCAGACCGCATATGCGTTTCGTATAATATAGGTTAGTGTAATATAACATCAAACGCGCCACCAGAGTATAAAATTTATATGTGTGTACATTTATGCTTATGCGAGACAAATTGTGATTGAAATTTTCACTATGTACACAAAAAGTGTAGGTACGAGTCGACTTAGCACATATACCACTCCTGTAGTCCTTAACTCTCTTGGCGCGATAAGCCGTAACCGAAGCTTTTACCACGTGCATATTTATACGAATAAACGCCAGTTTTTTGCCCCCTCGAAAGCCAATCACTAACCCGACCTCCCCCCAAAATTACCCACCAAATCAACACTCACTTCGGTCGAACACGTGCATTCCGTAGGCAACGAAAATTTCAAATTATTTTTATAAAAAATTCACTTTAAGTTACACGCGAAGAGAATGGACACAAAATTCCGGTAAGAAAAATGAATTGCGTTTAAGCCACTCCTTGATAAAAATATGAACTTAATAAAAACAGTGAATAGCGTGTGCCAGCATTATATACTTATATACTTCATTCCCCCCCCCCATTGAATTTTAGATTCTGAACGAAGTGAAGAAGCTAGTGTTTTTAAAATGATGTTTATTTTACGTAGATTCTGAACGAAATGAAGAAGCTAGTGTTTTTACAATGATGTTTATTTTATTTTATTTTTTATTTTTATTTTTATTTTTTTTCTGTGTACAACTTTTCGTATAGAAATACTTGTCCAAAAGTTTCGATCAATAACTTTTTGAAACCCAATTCGCTTCTAGATTGTACTTTAAAGAGGTCATTTTTTGAATTTCTCAATTCTTCAATGTTTTTTTTTGAAAAAACTACCAAAAATTGAGAAATTCAAAACCTCTTTAAAGTACAATCTAGAGGTAAATCCGGTTTCAAAAAGTTACTGATCGAAACTTTTGGACAAGTATTTCTATACGAAAAGTTGTACACAGAAAAAAAAATAAAATAAAAAAATAAACATCATTGTAAAAACACTAGCTTCCTCACTTCATTCAAAATCTAAAAAACATACGATTTCATGAAAAATATGCACTTACACCCAAAATATGCAAAAATATATAAAACAAAAATTTTCCATTCTTTTTATTTTCGTATGATCGATGAAAAGCGAATTATTGAATGTAATCGGTTATTAATCAATGAACATGCATTATATGCAAAATCCGGTCTCTACTTATAAGGCATCAATAAGAATCTATTTACAGCAACAAATTTCTTCATATCTTTATTGCCATTTTCAAATGCCAAACTCATATGTTTTTTTGGCGTATCATGAAAAACAATATTAAAATATTATTGACTATTTCCTTTAGATCTTATGATGATTGTGTGAGTATTAGTTTACTCGTAGATTGTTTTATGGGTTCCTATATTATTATAATTATTAACTGGTAGATAAAAAAGTATCTTTACTTTCAACAACATAATATGTGGCGTAAATAAACTCAGCATAATCATTGTAAGCTACATTAGCATTTTTACCGAAAACCAAATGATTATCAAATCTTTAAACATTTAAATATTCCTATGAGTACTTAATGAATGCGTACAACTAGTAAATTCTAAGTGCATACAATTTTGTTTTTAAAACTGCAAATGTTTATTTTGAACTGCGCGTTAGTGCAAGGTCTGGTACACACCATCCATGAGCGAATTCGAATACATAATAATATGTATTGACAACCAACCACCTTCGAACTGCATTTAATATATAAAAATCTTTTAAGTAAATCGGATGTAGTTTTTGAGAAAAGCCTCTCTCAGTAGTGTTCTCTACCCACAGCTTCGCAAAGTTTATATATACAGAATTTAAATCTTTCCACGGATAAAATAAATAAATCCCTTGTAATCGCGTCACAACATATTTTCATTTAAGATCTATTCAATAAATCCTACGAATCGTTCACATTGTCTAAGCACAGAAATTTAAATAATTCGTACAACATTGAGAGATAGTACTAGCAATTTGGTAAAATGTCAATTGTGAACACTGCCAATAAATTATTATGTTCACTGCACAAAAAATTTCTGTAAATCGAGGACAAAGCGTATGTAACCACAAATTTTGTAATATACGAGTTGTGTTCACAATAGACGAGTAGCGGTTGATATAAAAATTATTGTTAAATTACTGTCAGAGTTGCGGTCACAATAGATGAAATGAGACGAGACTTGATAGCTTGTATTCATATATATATATATATATATATTTATCTAATTAGCACTTCGAACTTTTCAATTATAAGTTAAAAAACAGAGAACCAATACCCATATCTCGATATGTTTGAATTTTAATTTATGTCAAAAGTAATCGAACTGATACATACGCAAAAATCAATTCCACAGAACAAATAAAAACTCTGCGAGCCATTGTCAGAAGTTCATTAAAACTAAATCAAACAATACCTTAAAAATAAATTGATTTATTGACATTTGCAAAATGTATATTATACAAATATGAAGCAGTTTAAATAAAACCACTAAAATTGTAAATATTCGTAAATTGTGTTGACATCGTAATTTATGTGAACCATAATAATTATTGTATTTCAATATAACTAAATTACTGTATAAATTATTAAACAAAATGACACAATTTTAGATTCTGAGTGGAGCAAAAAGCTAGTGTTTTTATAATGATGTTTCTTTTTTTTCTAAAAACACTTTTTTATATAGAAATACTTATTCAAAAGTTTCGACCAGCGACGTTTTAAAACAAAATACTTTTAAAAAAGCAAAATTTAGGAAAAACTACTCAAAATTTGACAAAAATTCCTTATGAACTATATTTTTTTAATTCAAACTTGTAAAAAAAAATAAATATAGATAGAAAATAGAGAGAAAGTAATATGATAAATATTTTGGAGAAAGAAAATTTTGAAAATGTAAAATAAAATTTTTAGAAACAAGTTTCTAATACTTTTTTTTACCATTCTTTTCTCTGTTCTCATTTAATAGAATATAAAACTAAATAGGATATAATACTTGCTGAGTAGTGAGAACAAAATAATTTGTTTTGGAAATATTAATAAACTTCGTAATTCTTAAGTAAAATTGTCTTATATTAATAAGCTACAACTCCACTCAGAATTAATTTATTGAAGAAATTATTTATTGTTTCTTTAAAAATTAACACATCCACCAAATCCCAATTGAGGAACGAAGAATACCCATGGTGCAAATTACATTCGCTTTTTTGGGTAAGAAATTAATTTTCTTTTTAAAATTATTATAGTTTTTTGTACCGTGATTCAGGTATACAATTAGAATAAAAACTTTTTATACATGTCATTTTTTTTGTCAATTTAATTTATTTATTTTTTCATCATAAAATTTGTTTTTCTGTTCTCTGTATTTTTAATGTTCACCCATTGTAAGAAGTATGTCCGTCATTTTCTTTTTGTACCTGTTTTGATCCCGACCGCAACTTGGATTCTATTCCTACCCGATTTGGTATCAACCCTAAATTTTCGTGCGATTCCGAGCTAAAGTATATTATTATTATTATTATTACTATTTTTTTCTGGTGCATTTTTCACACAAAAAAACCCTTTGTTCTCTCGAAATTCGCTGATATGTACAAAGCGTCTTGAGTAACCTAGCTAACTTAATACTACAGTCTTAAGTAGTCGTCGAGTGCTAGCTCACTCACAATGCAAAATCTACGCGCCCACGTAGTAGTATTATCGAGTTTGTATTTTTTTGTTTTTTTTTTTTTTTTTATAAGAATCGAGTGAATAATTTAATATTTTTCACCGGTCGCGTTCACTGGTGTTTTATAGTGGTTCCCGTGAAAACAATTCCTATAAAGTCCCGCGGCGTGTACCTATACATTATGTAAATCATACCGTGTATAAATTTCTAATAATCAACCCCTTTTGGCCGGTGCTGGGGCCGCGGGTGGGGTGGGATAAAAATCGTCCGAAAAACATAAAAGTTGCATCTGCGACCCTGTCGAAACGTGTGCGCGCGATGCGGACGGATTTGAGCGGATCAATCGCGCGGTAACGCCGGATACACGAAACCGCCCCAGCGAGACCGCTTTTGGATTGCGCCGTCATTGTCGGCGGCTGCGAGACCGAAGAACTGATTAAATTATATTTCTTTAACGCGGCAGCCCCATCAATCGGCCCGTTGTCTGACAGTAATTCGAATTCCGCGTGCGCGAAATAATTTGATCATTTCTAATTAGATCCGACGAGGCGGCGATGCGGCGGCGGCGGCGACGGTTGCTGATCCGAATTTGTTTTCGTTTATGTTTACCACTGACAGTCGAGTGGCGTAATTATGAGCGAGACGGATAAAGGGGATGTACTACCACCTCACCACCCACCCACCAAGAATATTTTTAGTACGTATTGTCACGGACGAAAACGAAACGTGTAAAACAAAGACGCGGACATGGGTATTTTAGATTCTGAACGAAGTGAAGAAGCTAGTGTTTTTACAATGATGTTTATATTTTTTTTATTTTTTTTTTCTGTGTTCAACTTTTCGTATGGAAATACTTGTCCAAAAGTTTCGATCAGTAAATTTTTGAAACCAGATTTGCCTCTAAGTGGTACTTTAAAGACGTCATTTTTTGAATTTCTCAATTCTTCATTTTTTTTTTTTTGAAAAAACTACCCAACATTTAACAAAAATGTCTTGGAAACCATCATTTTTTGATACAAACTATATGAAAGTTTAAACATAGATAGAAAATAATATAAAAACGATTTTGGTGAAAGAAAATTTTGGACATTTTTCTAACATTTTTTTTCTCATTTATTTTTTATATTATTAACTTTCTTTGTTCAGAATCGTTTTATTGAAGAAATGATTTAACGTTTCTTTAAAATTCAATACACTCGTCAAGAGAATCCCACCCGACGAGCGAAGTACACCCATCGTGCGAAGTATGTCTGGCGCATTTAAATACTCGGGTGAGATACTTGTGGGTGAAGAACTGATAAATTATTCGGTCGATAAAAAGACAGTGAGCGGAGCTTGAGTTGATTATACTGTAAGTAGCTGTTGGTTTTACATTGAGTACGATCAACAATTTAATAGCAGAATAACACATGTCTATCTTCATTATTTGCGTGAACGATCGATTTTTTCAGAATTTTGAATTTTAAAGCACTTAGATGTAAATTAAAAATTGACTAAAATTATTTTTAACAATAATTTAAATATTAGTAGATGTATTAATCATTATCAAGCTTTTTTGTAAAAATCTTCCGTCCTAAAAACAAAAATTTAATAAGCAACGATACATAACATTGAGCTCTAGCTTGTGGAAAATTCTACAACGAGCCAATATTAAGGAAATTTGAATACGAGTAGAAAAAATATGTGAGAAATCTTATTTCTTCTTCTTACTTTATGAGATATCATTTGAACTTTAAAAGATTTGAAAAAATATTTTGTAATAATTCTATAAACTATAAGACTATCACTATAATGAATTGGACTTGGATTATTCTATTATTAAAAGTTCAGAATATTAAATTGAAGACTTACAATTACAAACAGTTCTGTGTGATTCTCCACTCAGAATCGTTTGGGAAACACTGTATTAGAGCTAGTATACGGCTAATAATGCCTCCGGGACGTGATTTGCTCGGAGTTGTTATCGAAAAACACGTGTATAATTTATTTTAGAATGTGACCTAACCTTCTCTTTTCTCCGAAGCAATCTATTTATCAAGCACCCTCACTTTTGGCTGAATCTGCGTTCCGTCATGTGCAGGACACACTCATCCATTCCTCGTCCCGAACCCGCACCTCCCCTCGTTACTGTTTTTAATTTTTAATCAGGAACACTTGCGTTGTGCAATTATTGATCCATACGAAGTGGAAGAACACAAAAGAATTAATTTAATTCAAATTAGCGTTCGTTCAAACAAAGCGTTAACCCAAAATCTGTGTACGGTCGGGGCAATTTTATTTGGTGAATTTCTAAAAATACGCCAACTTGTATCACAAATACATTTATTTAAATATTTGATACACATTTTCCCATCACCAATATTGTTATAATTAAATTTATTTACATTTCCTATGGTTAAGACTATTATATCATTTAAAAAAAAAATTAAATTAGTGATAATTGATGATCAGAATTTGTCTTGGACTTACTGCAAGATCAAGGTGGTTTTGGCAGTAGCAAGATCAACATAAAAAAAATCTTAAAGTGCTAGTACCAAACTAGAAACAATACCGTCACTGCAAGACTTTAGCAATAGTCTTGTTACTTTTTGTTTTCGAAGAAATACACATTTAGTAAAGTTATGACTGAATTATTAAATAACACAAACAATGAGAAAAAAACTATTACGGTGTAACTACAACGTAAACTAAATGACGTACAGGAAAACGAAAAGCTATTAAAAAAAAAAGCTAAAAAGTTATTGGAAATAATATAATAAAGCATAATATTTGGTTGTTTTATGGTACAACATACATGTAAATACATCTCTTCTTCCTTTTTTAAAATTTTAATTTAACAATATTTATAGAGATCATTATTAATTATTATGGTATTTTATAAGCATAATAGGAGCTTAAAAGTACATTCTGTAGGTTGATTAATTCATAAAAATGAACACATTTATTGTGTTGAATAATATGTAATTAAAAAAATGCAAAATTAAAATTAAATATCTTTCTGTAATTAAAAACGTAATATCGATCAATTTGATTTTTTCTTCTCAAATTGTACATTGTATTTTTCTATACAGTTTATTGCCATCATTCTACAATTATTTTTAACGATATTTTATAATATTGTTCTATTAAAGTTATATCATAGAAATCATAAAAATATCTTAACCCAATAATAGGAATTTAATTTTTTTATGTATTTTGTTAAAAACCCAAAGTTTAAATATTATGCAGTGAAACCAAGACCAAAAAAACCAAGACAAACAGTTGAAACCATGACCAAGACAAAGACTAATTAGTCGAGTTAGGTATTAATGCTGGATTGCTCATCACTAAATTAAGTAATAAGAAAAAAATTAAGACATATTTCGTACCTTGGGTATTCTTCGCTCCTTGGGTGAGATGATGTTGATGGGTGTATTGCATTTTAAAGAAACGATAAATAATTTCTTCAATATGACGATTTTGAGCGAAGCTTCAATTTATTCAAGATAGTTTTTCTTAAAATTATGAAGTTCATTATCATTGCAAAATAAATTGTTTTTTTAGTCACCCAGTTTTATAATTCATTATTCACTGAGAAAAGGAAAAAAATTGATTGGGAAAAAAGTGGCAGAAAAAATTTTCTTAATTTTTTTCACATTTTCTTGCACTAAAACATTTCTCATTATATTATCTATTTAAATTTAAATTTTCATAAAAATTTAATTACAAAAGAATAGTTTTTACAGTGTGATTGTCAAATTTTGGGTAGTTTTTCCCAATTTTTGAGAAAACTATTGAAAATTTAAAAAAATGATGTATTAAAAATACCATCTAGAGGCAAATTTTGGCGTTTGGACAAGTATTTCCATACGAAAAAGTATTTATAAGAAAATATAAAATAAATAAATTAAAGCACTGAATAAACATTAACAACGATTGACATAATCATCATTGTAAAAATACTAGCTTCTTCGCTTCCAATGACATATACAGAAAACATTTTCGAAGAGAGCTATATTAGAATGATGAACAAAGAAAAAAAAAATTATAAAAAGTAAAAAAAGATCAAAGATCGTATATTAAATGATAATATTATTATCATTTAATTACCATCTAAGATACAGAAGTAGAAAATTGTCATTTCCAATCCTCCGAACCTAACGCACTTACACTTGAGCCATAATAATATAATATGAATTATTATGGTATCAAAAGACAGTAGGAAAAATTTGAATATCAATTTTTAAAAAATTTCGGAGGGTGCTACGGCTATATTGGCACCTCTCCCTTTATATACGTCTTATACACTATTTGTTGCACTCAGAATCTAAAATAATTCTAAATTTGGTCTTAAAAATAAAACTTGCTGATTTTTCAATTGTTTGTATCTATCTGAATGTTGAATAGTGAGCTAAATCACATTATTTATTTTCTTTTTAATAAATAATAAAACGTTTTAAACGTACTTACCTACTGGCTACTACATGTATGACAAATATAACGTCATAGATAGATACTAATAAAATTAATTTTTGAAAACAGAATTGATACACTTTTGCATGAGTTGAAAATCCTATCTTTCTTCGGCGTTTGACGAGCAATACATAAGTGGCGAATCGCTCGTTTTCAAATTATCATATATTTTCCAAAATGTTTTACATACCATTCTTGGGTTGTGTAGTGCAGAATAATTTCAATAGTAACGACTAATAAAACGACTTCGAGACGTTTATGGGCATTGTAAACTTAGCGAACAGACATTACAACAAAAGCAGTTACGATACAACAAAAGTGTAATAAACGAAGACGCAGATTTATAGCTAATAAACGTAATGTTTTGTCCGATCTGAATATTATAATAATAATATCCATTTACGAGTGACCGTAAAACACGATGAAATCTCTGAATAGCAGACACACTCAGTCACTGGGAATTTTGTCCAATATTCGAAGGCGTCCGTTTGGGAAGATTTAACTAAATTATGTAATTCTTATAATTGGAGATATCATATTTTTGTTTTTAGCTACATGGTGGTGAGTTAAAAACAGGTAAGGGTGAATAATGTGAAAAGGAAAATGGAAATTCTTTATTTTATATTGTAAAAATTAATTGCTATATATATAATTAATAATTAATTAAAATCAATAATGCCACTAACGGCACTGACTGCATTAATATCCCTAAAATATTATTAAGTTAATACACTAAAAAATTCAAGTACACGTATAATGTATATTTGGTCGATATAAACAGAATTTTGGGATTTTTTGTGCTGTAAGAGACATAATAATAAGCGTATATGTGATTAGTAATTTTTACATTTTTACATTATTTTTTTTTTCTTCAAACGGAATTTCCGTTGGATATTTATTTTATCATAGTTTTTGATTTTAAATGTTTATCATTGATCATAGAAATGATATTTGTTTGCGCGATGTAATTCACACTTAATATTATATTCTTAATAACAGGTCATTCGGTATAAAAATCGATTAAATTTAGATTCTTAGTAGAACAAAGAATGTAGTATTTTTAAAGTGATATTTATTATTATTACTTTTATGTGTGTACGTTTTCGTTAAGAAATACATATTAAAAAATATTAATCAGTAATTTTTAAAATTGAATATTACCTCTAGATGGTACATTAAGCAGATCATTTTTCAAAATTTTCAATAGTTTTTTTCAAAAGAAATACTTATTAGATCATTTTAAAGTGCATATTTTTAAGCAAATTAGAATATTTTTAAGAGCATGTTTCTTAGTTTTTAAACGGATATAAATCCGAACCCTAATGACAACTAAATAATTTAATTTTAGATTCTGAGCAGAACGAAGAAACTTATGAATTTACAATGATGTTTTTTTTTTCCGTTCTGTGAATACTTTTGCTTATAGAAATACTTATCTTAAAAGCTTCGATCAACCACATTTTGAATAAGAATTTGACTCTTATATATACTTAGCATTTTTCGAAATTCACATTATTTCAAAGGGTTAACACTTGTCGCTTTGATTGTTAGTCTCTGTTGGGCCCAATGTGGTCATTGGCAACTCGGTGACTATGGTAAGGGGATTATCATGTTAACTGGTACCGACCATTTTTATTTTATAATACCTTAACCTCTGCTCAAAATCGTTTTATTGAAGAAATGATCGCTTCTTTAAAGTTAAACACAACCACCAAGAATATCCCACCTGGAAAGTGAAGTATACTCATGGTGCAAAGTAAATCCGGTTTTTTTAATATTATATTGTTCGTTTACGTTAATTCCATAATTTTATACTGTATTCTAGAAAATTAATCGAAATATGTTTGTAATATCTATAATGATGAAATAACTACTTAAAACTTAAAACTTAAAACTACTGGTATATTTGTTAGTAAAAATATTTATTAATTTAGTCATAAAATTTTTAACTACTAAAGTGTTTTTTATCCTCTTAAGTAATTTTGAATTTGTTAAGTTTTGTTATTTTTTAAGTAAAACATAATTATCAATAATAAATAGTTTTAATAGCGAGAATAAACTTTTTTCAATTCTAATACTACTTAGCTATGTTTCTAAAATTTCCAAATCGCAATTTCAAGTGTAAATATTTTACGTACATGTCAGACGTAAATATAGTTATTTTAAGATGATTTTCAATTTACATACCTACTTTGTATAAATACATACATACATACATAAATGTGTGTGTGTGTGTGTGTGTATTATGTACTACACTCGTGTATAGATATACTCATAATATTATGTCAATTCATGTTTATTCGCAATCACTTTTTTAATATCATATGCAACACACTATCCTTTTTTTTTATTCGGAAATGTATTTTAAGTTATCATCATAAGTCACTTACAATCAGTGGCGGCTCGTATGTAAGTGCACAAGTGCACGTGCACTACCTACAAGAAATTTAAAAAATATTAAATCATAATAATACTACTTAGTTCTGTAGGAGTATGAAGATTATGTTTGAACAT
>JAIPRM010006443.1:0-18680 GCA_025469315.1 Stegophylla sp. TES_Ste_2020 | reverse complement strand
GACATACTTCGCACGACGGGTGGTATTCTCTTGACGGGCGTATTAAATTTTAAAGAAACGATAAATCATTTCTTCAGTAAAACGATTCTGAACAAAGGAAGTTAATAATATAAGAAAAAAAAATTTTTTCGTAAAATGTCCAAAATTTTTTTTCACATTTTCAAAATTTTCTTGCGCCAAAATCTTTTTTATAGGATTTTCTATCTATGTTAAAATTTTTATAAAATTCGGATCAAAAAATGATGGTTTCCGAGTCGTTTTTGTCAAATTTTGTGTAGTTTTTTCCAAAAAAAAACATTGAAGAATTGAGAAATTCAAAAAATGACCTCTCTAAAGTACAGTCTTGAGGCGAATCGAGTTTCAAAAAGTTATTGATCGAAACTTTTGGACAAGTATTTCTATACGAAAAGCTGTACACAGAAAAAAAAAATAAACATCATTGTAAAAAAACTAGCTTCTTCACTTCGCTCAGAATCTAAAATAAATAATGCGAGTTGCATTATTACATCAGTAGTAGTAGTAGTAGTAGTAGTAGCAGTGTGTGTGTCGCATACTCGGCATAGTCTAGCGTCTAGACAATGCGATTTAGTAGACGTAGACAATATTTTAATAGCGGCTATTGTTACCCTAATTGGAGAAAAAAATAAAAAATAGAACGCTTAGGTAGGCGCGTGTTGTGTGTCATGTATGTATATGTATTGGTTTTTTTTTTTGTTCCCGTCACTCCGCTCGAAATGCATTCGAATAATACACATTGGGCGTATCGGATGGAAATGCTTGCAGACCAGTGTTAGTGTGTGTGTGTGTGTGTGTACACATGAAAAAAAGGAGGGACGACAGAACGGGGAGGATTGTGCAGAAATAAAAACCGAACTAGACGACGAGATGGGGCGTAGAAAAATGTCGTAGTAGAAAAAAAAACCGATTTATTTTCGGAATATATTTTGCAACGATTGACATCCAGACAACCTTGTCTGTTTACTACGCGCGCACGCGCACTCATACATAAAATTATTACAATGACGACGTGATAAGGTGAAATAGGAGATTAATATTATATTTCAGTCATAGTAATAGATGACGTCACGGCTGTAGCGCGTGGCTAGATTATTTATTTATTTATTTTTTTTTTGGGGGGGGCGGTTGTTCTCGGTCGTCTAAATTTCCATTGATGGCCGGCGGCGGGTGAGTGTCGACTTTTTGATAGGCTAAAAAAAAAATATGGCTCGAGACTTGTTGCATTTACATTCTATTTATTCTTTATTAACGGCTACGGAATAAATATTAAGTGAGATATACATTCGTTTTTTTTTTTCAAGGCATAATGGATTCGAATACAAAAATTTTTTGTGAATATTTTTGCATATTTTGCTTTTTTTTTAGGAAAAACGCATATTTGAGAAATGTGTAGCATATTTAAAGCATACATGGCAAATTTATAGTATATTTATCCTTTTTTATTGTTTTAAGCTTAATACATCTGTTTTAAAGTTTGACATTATTTTAGATTCTGCGCGGAGCGAAGAATGTATTGGTTTTACAAATCTGTGTGCGTTTTTTTTTTTTTTTTTTTATTGAAGAAATGATTTATCTTTTCTTTAAAATGCGGTACACCCACCAAGAATATTCCATTTAAGGAGCGAAAAACACCTATGGTGCAACGTATGTCCGGTTTTTTTTTTGTTTTTTCTTGTATGCGTCGATCAATATACAGCTAATCATTGTCTGAATTTAAAATGTAATAGGTATATCAAATTTTATTAAAAAAAAAAAATTGAGTTTTATATTTTGGTTATTTTAAGTGCATATTTCCAATAATTTGTGTGAAATAAGTCCCGAACTCTACTAATAAAATGCCTTGGAACTTAATGCTCTTAAAACGTGATAATTATGCGCTTAAAAAGGACATTTTTTCGCACCCTGGGTATTTTTCGCTTATCGAGTGGGATATTCTTGTGGGTTTCGGTTATTATTACATATATTTATTTTGCTTGGTAATTGATTTAGGCAATTTAATATTTTAGATTCTGTGTGGAGCGAAGAAGCTACTGTTTTTACAATGATGTTAATTTATTTATTTATGTGTACTCATTTTTGTATAGAAATACTTATCTAAAACTTTCGACCAGCAACTTTTGAAATCAAAATACACCTCTAGACGATATTTCTAAGAGGTCATTTTACATAATCCTCAATTGCTTTCTGAAAATTTGGGAAAAACTATCCAAAATTTAATTAAAGAACTCGGAAACAATATTTTTATTTTTTTTTTTTTTTAAGACAGTTTCAACACTTCATTAAATCTACTGTTAATACTAGAGAAAAGGTTATAATAATATAATATAAATATATATTTTGCAGTGTTTTGTAAATTTTTCGACAGATTTTTCACGTTTTTCAAAAAGTATTGAGAAACTCAAAAAATGACCTCTTTAAAGTACCATCTAGAGGCAAATCCGGTTTCAAAACGTTGCTGATCGAAACTTTTGGACAAATATTTCCATAAAAAAAATTGTACACGGAAAAAAAAAATAAACATCATTGAAAAAACACTAGCTTCATCACTTCGTGCAGAACCTAAAAAATGCACCGAAATTATGTATTTAAAATTTCAAAATTTCAGACCATACATTTTTTCCCATATTTCTATACTGTCAATCGATAGTGTAATTAGAGTTTTTAATAAGGGCCATTGTGTCTCGGTTGCCCGGTGGACCACTATTGCCCGGATTGCGCCCTAATTTCAAAATCATTTTTTAAGAAATCACTCTGGGCATTACATTATTCAAACTGTTCATCGCTTCTCATATTGTTTAGACATTCTGCATTACAGTTAATTCGCTATTGTATCGCGTAATATTATGCACCCCCAAACAATGATATTCAACGGATTTATTATTATTTTTTTCTATCATTACAATGACGTAACGATTTAGAGATTTAACTCTGCACACAGAGAAACGCTTGTAAATATACGAATTATATATATATATAAAAAAAAAATATTAATAGTATCGCATCCGAATCTTTCACACAATCTATTATCTATTTTTGCGGATAGATTTATGAACTGCAGGCGAAGGTTAAAAAACGTCTCAGATAAACCGGTACCATTTTTTTTTTTTTTTTTGTTTTCTTCCAGTTCAAATTTTCACTTTTATTAAATCATTCGAATACCTACGATACACAGTTTGAACGAATCGATTTCAAATAATTTTCGAAAGCGATTTTATCTATGCCATAAGCTCAAACTAGATTTTTTCAAAGATGAAAACGCGGCTCTCGACTTGTTCTTTTGGAACAAATGCACAAATGCGCAGTTATTTCGTGTTCCTAATTCTCTAGAACATAATACTTACTACCAGATAAGAGAAAAAAATTGGTATATTTTTTACATTTAACGAAATAAAAAAAGAATTTTAAAATTAATCAGTCGTTTAAATTACTTGTAAGTTCATTGGGAAATTATTAAGCTTATGAATATATTAATAAATGTTTATTTTGTTTTCAACGTCTTGCATATTACTTAATTTATTAAATTATGCAACTGAAAAATTCGAATTTACAGCAAAATATAACTTTGATTTGATTGATTGGGGGTCAGAGATTAATGATGAAAAATATTTGTGTAGTAATTAATATTTGTTCGTAAAGTGAAAGACAAATCAAATCGATTGTCTAAGCACGCGGAAAAACAAAATGTGATGACGTTTCCATTTTAAAACGAATTCCCCGAAATGTGGGTGTGTTTATGCACCTACGGTCGGTTTGGTTGGAAAGGGGGGAAGGGGAGGGGAAACGTTTTAAATAAAACAGAAATCTGCTCAGAAATCGATACTCGTTCGATAATACACTGCGCGTATATTAGAAAATGTTTACAAAACTCAAATGGTCGACAAAAAAAAAAGAAAGTAAAGTATGTGCAAGAAAGCTGGGCATACTTCGCATCATGGGTATTCTTCGCTCCCCTGATCAGATACTCTGGTGAGTATTGAATTTTAAAGAAACGATATAAATCATTTCTTCAATTGAATCGCTTATTTCAGAAACCCCCTAAATCCTCTTTTTCACTTTTTGAGATAATCAATAAAAACCGTGTCACGGATTTAAAACAATTTTTTAAAACTCCCAAAAATTACCAAAAAAACTTGACTACTTACTCTTTCAGATATTATTGTGTAATTTTAGCTAAATAACTTACTAAGGAAGTGGGGAAAAATATTTTTTAATTTGCACGTGCAAAATTTTATTTTTGGCGTTTACTGAAATAAACGATTCAATTATACGATTCTGAGTGAAATATGTTGATAATATAAAAAGAACAATAATAGTATTCACATTTTCAACACACCCACCAAGAGTCTGTGATCCCAGGAGCGAAGAATACCCATGATACGAGATCTTGTCTATTATTTACTTTACTTTACTTATCTTCGCTTATCTATACTTAACTTTTGAGGTCGAGAGAACCACTGATTTAAATCAAAAACAAGAAATTAAAATTTGCAAAAGTACTATTAGTAAAATATATATTTTTATTTACTTCGCAGACACCGAAATTCCGCTCTTCAGTGAATTACGTCGTCGATTCACAACGTAAACATGAATCAATCCTTAAGAATGTTTTTGAGGCCCGCGTTCTCGGCATTCTTATGATTTATTTATTATATTATTATTGCGCGTCTGACTGCGATATTATGACGCCGGCGCGGCGGCGGCGGGATCCTTGGTGCGTCATCTCCTTCGTACGCCTCGCGCCAGGGGTTGTACCGATCCCGAAAATCGGCACAATGATCGATGTAATAAATAATAATAACAATAATGCGATTCTGCAATGGTTTCAGCTATATAATAATAATAATAACGATATTAAATTATTATATAGATACGATGACGAGGGTCGTTACCGCCCCCGCCTTCGTTCCCACGTTTCGGAGAACGTCCGTTCCCGTTTCACAAGTTAGATTAAGGGCAGAATAACATATAACTATATATGCATATATACAGGGTAGTTCACGGGAATAGGACCGAAAATAGAAAGAATGGAAGCAAGGAGGTCTAATAAACTTGTGAGATTCGTAAGAAAATGTCATTTAGTTACCGCTATGGAACAGTGGAATTTCGATTTCGAATTACGACGCATTTGTGAAAAATAATAAAATATGTTCCCTAATCACTTCACTTCACATTTTGGAGACGTGTGCATTGGCCAGCCAGGTCACTCGACTTAACGGATCGCGACTTCTTCCTTTAGTGGCGTAGCGTGTAATTTAGCCTCCAGAGACGGAGATCAGATTTGCCGCCCTCCTCTCCTTTTGAGGAAAAAATTTACTTTTTTTTCCCCCTCTCTGCTTCAATTTTTTCAAAGACCTTACTTTTTTTTATGCCTAAATTTCAAAAGATGTTTTAGATTACTCTAAATTGAGAGTGATGAAACTTATGATTTTACAATGACGTTTATTTTTTTTTTTTTTAATTTTCATTTTTTTTTTCTCTTTCTGGAAACACTTTTCTTGTATAGAAATACTTATCCAAAAGTTTCGATCAGTGTCACTATAGATCCCGAAAAACACCCAGATGGTACTTTAGAGAGGTATTTTTTCCAATTTCTCAATACCTTTTGAAAAACGTGGAAAATCTGTCGAAAAATTGAGGAAATATGGAATTACCGGAATTTCCGTAAAATTTTAAATTTACTTTTAACATAAATTCAAAAATAATGTAGCTAGAAACTTGAAACTTTCACCAATTACCTTAAAATGGTTCTTTAAAATTCAATACACCTGTCAAAAGTATCAAGAGTATCCCACCCAAGGTGTGAAAAACACCCGACGAGCGAAGTACACACTTTTTTTTGCTCGCTGTTTTCTAAATTAGCACTATGGTGAAACAACTTTTTACTTTTTACTACATTCCTCCTAAAAATGCCGTCCGGGGCGGACCGCCCCTTCCACACCCCCCACGCTTTGACACTGATACCTTAAGTCGTTACTCGTTTGTGTTTATAGATCAATATTGCATACCTTGTGTGAACACTTAGGGATGCAATAATAACGGAAATTATTGCATTATTAACTGATAAAAATTTGTTTTCAGAACGTTGGCTCAAATTTTTTATGCTGAAGTTCTACAGATCAATATGAACGTCAATGAAATTAAAAAAAAAAAAAAATCAATGGCACTTGTTAATATATAACACAAATATTTATGCGTCGTCTAAAAAATACTGAGTAATGCCCGTCTTTTTTTCGATCCTATTCCCGTGATCCACCCTGTATATCAAAGGTCGGCAAGTAATATTTCTGTTGGAGTCGGGAAGAATAAAAAAAATAAATAAATGAGGTCCAGAAAAAAACGATTATCATATTTTTATAATAGTAATATAATGACTAACACGTTTTCCTGATATTACAATTTAAAAAAATATACAATAATAAATATATTATACGATTACTGAGCTATTGATGTTCGAAATTACATTTATTTTCCTTACCCTCCCCCCCAGCTTTTTGAAATTGGGAGGTCGTGAAAAATAATTGATACGTAATGCGCGTTTAAGTTGAGCATCTATTAAATTTTGTTCTATAAATAGGCGGAAATAAGAAGAGAGAAGCCTGATTTTTAAGGCTTTTCGCATGATTGATACCGTTAGGGGAGAGTAAATCAAAAAATAAATATTTTAGCTAACCTAACCTAACCCCTTCTTCCAAAAAAAAAATTTTTTTTTTTCTAATTTCACAAATGTTCGTAAAATCAAACATTGTAGAAAGGTTGATTGCCAGTATCTTATAGTTAGGAGAAAAATATACATTTTCTTTTTTTTAAATATACTAAATATATTTATTTAAGATGATAATATGCTGTCGGTCCAGATTTCTGCCTTCCGCGGTCTGGATTCAGACCACCAGTTGCCGACCGCTACTGTATTTATTGTATATTATTATATTTTAATATACGTTTTATTTATTTATTTTTTTCTATAATATTATATTTTATTATTTATACGGTGGTAGGCGATGCTTGTGTAAACGTTTGTTGACGATCGACGAACAAACGTTTCGACCGACTAAGCGAAAACAACCAAGGCAAACGCAGACACTTTAGACACTAAGTCTACAGTTCTACGTGTGTTGAGTTCGCGGGCCACCGTCCAGGGTTACCGGGCGTAACAATATCATGTCGATGGGTCGCGATAATAAAACATAATAGTTCTCGACGAGGTCGTCCATAGCGATGCTGCTGCCGATGGTGAACTGCGCTGCAATATTTTTGTTTTGTTAATTCAGATTTTTGAAAATCGTATAAGTGTTCAAAAAAATAATCAAAAAAAAAAAAAAATCGCACACGAGAAATACCGCGGTAGGTACGCTGTCTGTGCACGTGTCAGGCGAATAACATAATAATTATAATATGTGTTTTTCTTCATATTTCACATTGCGACGCGCAATTAAGAAGATTATCATTAATATGTTATTCCGCCGACGACAATATTAATTGCTAACTTCACCCCAAGTGCTGCAGACTTGATGAAATATCTTATTATTATTTTTTTTTTTTTAATATTATATTACATTACAAAGTGCATTGAACATAATAATAATTATATTAAGAATACCAGTTTTGTTGGGTAATCGGAAAAAAAATCCGAGAAAAAATATTTATGAAAAAAAAAAGTGTGTACTTCGCACCTTAGGGTGTTCTTCTTCGTATTTCGAGTAGGATACTCCTGAAGCTGTGTCGATTTTTTTAAATTGACGACAAATCATTTATTCTTCAATAAAACCGATTCTGAGTGCAGTTCCTCCAACTAATACACAATAATAATTATCAGTTTTTGAGCGTTGAACTTAAATGTTTAACTAAAAATTATAAATAAAAATTTTAAAAAAATGCCCAAATTTTTTTTTTACACTTTTAAAATTTTTTTGGTCCAAAATGTTTCTCATATTATTGTCTATGTATGTTTAAATTTTCAAAAAAAATTGCATAAAAGAATGATGGTTTCGGAGTCTTTTTTGTCAAATTTTGAGTAGTTTTTCTAAAAAAAAAATTCAAGAATCGAGAAATTCAAAAAATGACTTCTCTAAAGTATCAACTAGAGGCAAATACGGTTTCAAGAAGTTGCTGGTCGAAACTTTTGGATAAGTATTTCTATACTAATTTTTAATTAATTTTATTTACTCTTTAAAATCTACATTGAGTGAAGTATGGAAAGTTTTTGAGAAATCCATGTGTAGTCAGAGAGCTGCTGTTTGTAGTGTTTGTAAGAAGAGTCATATATATGCCGATTCGGGAACAAATAACTACTACTAATTCGATTAATCGATTATTTTGAGTAAAAAAAATAAAAGAATGATCGATTAATCGAATACAATCGATTATTTAAACACTATCGACTGTCGAGTGTTACAAATAACTATCGCGTAGGCCTACTCTTGACATATTATTATTATAATGCACCTACTATACTATTGTCGGCACACCGATTGACATTCAACGCTTTTCACAGGTTTCTCGTCATAATAATATAATATAATATCGCGTTTCTGCAGACGCTTTGTCATAACAATAATACGAAAGTATATTGGTGGTCATTGGCTTGCAAAAAACAAACGGATTTTATTGCGTATTTGCCCGCCCGCCTGTGTGGCATTCATTACCACCCATACAATCGTCATCCCTATATCGTTTTTCCTCCTGCAATGCGTGGGCGCACACGTCGTTTATTTATTTATTTATTTATTTATTTTTTTTTCACTTCTCATTTGTCATCTCGTCAGCTACTGCGTCGCGTCGTCGTCGTGAATGCTATTTGTTTGTGGGGCGATTGATTACGCTTTCGTTTTAATTTCGTCTTAATACAATAATGAGTGTATACTGTATATAATAATAATATGTAATACGTGTGTGTGTGTGGGGGGCAGTGTATATTGTATTTTTATTGCCAAATAATGACTTTGTACAGAACCGCGTCAAAACACGGTATTGTGTGTCACACAATACACAAAATTTCGAATAACGTTGCTCGAAAAGTCTGGACTGTTGACTGTTGACTCGCGTTCGAAGAAAATATTGTGCATCATATCGACATAATCGTATTATGATGGTCGGCGAGACGCATTAAACGCATTACACTTTTTTTCAAAGTATCCGGCCCCCAAAAGAGCGAAGAATACCAATGGTGCGAAATACGCCCGGCTGTTTAAAGACCGCGGCGATCTTCTTTAACAGGAGTTGCTATATACGTTTAAACACCTGTCGACTCTTTTAGTTTAACAAGAATATTATACAACACATTTTTGTAAATAAAGTGTGTGTATATATATATATATATGCTTTTCCAATTCAAACTACAATGTATGAATATGATAATAATGTCATAAAAAAAAATCTTTTATTTATGCCATTTCAAACGAATAAAATAGTTTTTTTATGTAAATCTACCGCATTATCTTGTGTGTGATCAAAATTTTGGACTCGTAAACGTAGCGAAGAGTTTATTGTTGATTTTACAAAGACGTATTCCTTATTATTATTACTATTATTCAATGCTACTGTTTTAGTTTTTTATTTATTACAAATAATTTATTTAGGTCTTCTATTATAGATCAGATACTTCTAACTTATTTACTCTCGGTACTCAGGAGTTTAAATCGGCCGAACGAAATAAAAAAAAAAAAATCATCACTGTTTTCTACAGATTCGTTTGAACCGTTTAAATAAATAAATTGACGCTGCAGAGACGCAAGGGTCAATGCAACTAAAAGTGTGCAGTTGGAATCTATAAAGGAATAAAAATCCCCTGAAAATTGATTCCGGTATAAAAAAAAAAAAATCCAAACGAATCAAATAAAGTCAACGGTTCCGTTAAGGGTAGAAGAATTTAACATAGATATATAGTTAACGATGGGAATTTATTTTTTATTTATTTTTTTTTTTTGTCATAACTTTGGAATTGATTGACTTATAAATTAATTAACTTATTAATAAATTGGAAGTAAAATAAAAATAATAATAATAAATAAGTTAATGCCTTTCACACGACGAATTAGTTATTATTTGTGAATCGGTGTGTTCACGACTTTGTAAAAATAATAGTTTAAAAAATATTTTAAATTTGTTAACTTTAAAAATGAACAACATATATTCTTAGGGTTCAAGTCAATTACGTTTGAATATTGTACAATTTACAATTTTTACAATATTTAATTTTATAAACATTTTTCTTTAAAACATAATTTCTGTTTAATATTGTTTATAAATTTTTGTTGAAGTATACGTGATAGTCAAATGGTACGATTTGTGAGCCAAAAACGAATTACGCGTTGGCGTACGTCATAAACGTGAATTAAAATGCAGTTAAGTGTTCAAAAAACAGGACTTAGTAAAGTACATTTACAAACTAGTAATATGTTAGGTTACCTATATGTTCTGTAAAATTGACTTCGAGTAGACCAACAGTTGTATGAGAATCATCAGCGCAATTAGGATAAAAATTCTGGGGGGGGGGCTAAAATGTTTATTTATTGATTTAGCACCCGCAAAGTACATTAATCTTAAGCAACTTTCAAAAAATCTAGGGAGGCTATGAGTGGTTATGAGGAAGCTTAGTCCCCTTAAGCCCCAATCTAGTTGCGCATATGATGGGAATAGGAAAAAAAATGGAAGTAAAAAGCAACAGAAAAGAAGCAATTCATATATAAAACTTCTATATTTATATTGTAAAATTGTTTTATTGTACATTGTCATATAAGTGACTAGGTGATTTTTGTTGAGTATTCTCTGATATAACATATTATTATTATTATTATTAATATACACTCTAATTATTGCAATAAAAAAATACTATAAATAGTACAGATAGATAATGTCACGTTTTGACGATCCTACCTTCTTGAGTTGTAACGCAGGTATATCTAATTTTCTGGTATAACTTATTCATTGTTAGTGTTGTAATACGTATTCATTGGAATGAACGTTATAATAAAGTTCCATGTAAGCATTTTATATACTCTTAAAACAATAATAAAATGCCATAAACGAAATAAAAATTAAAATAAATATAGTAATAAAGCAATAATTGAGTTACATTTTATTTCGATTTTACCTATAAAAGAGACACTTCAAAAAAATAACCGACGGTTTGTTTGCGCACAACGAAAAATATGATCAAAACCCTCGAATATAAATTTTGACGTGAAAAATGACAACTCGATTGCGCACATCACTTACATCTCATTCCCATTTTCGACCAATATTGTAACTTGCAGTATACCAGTTTAGTAATCAATGACAGAATATTATCACGTCAATAAATTTTTAGATGTTTAATCGACGACAAAATATATCAATAAATTATTATTTTAATAATCAATGACAAAGAAGAAATTAAATTAAAATTCGGGAAATCACAAAAATGACAAATGTAATTTATATGAAATATACAAAAGGAAAAAACATTTTCAATCACGTCTGTTAATACAGACCTGTAAAAGTGAGAAGGAAAATGTTTGAAAATGAAAACTTATAAAGCATTTTAACACGATTATTATTTTTGAGTTTTAGTAGTTGCACGTTTCAGTTCTTTAAAAATGCCGGTGTATTAAAATTTCATGTGCGCAAACGAGTATCACCCATTCCCCCACCCCGGGGATATTAATTTATATTCCGGTTATCGCGCGCAGTCGAAAAACACGTGGTGCACGGATTTGCCAAAAAATCGATTAAATCCATTTTATTATATCCTTCGGCGGCGGACGATATATCATTATAATAAATAAATCGGCGTGAAAACCCGCCAAGGACGTCTGTGTGTGTGATGTCCGCGTCTACCGAGGGAGAGTCTATAATATACACGTGCACCGCACGACGAAGATAAATACGGATTATGGATGCACAATGACGTTCGCGCATGTGTGTGTGTGTGTGTGTATATGGAGAGAAAACCGATACAATTCTTGTATGTGTGTGTGTGTGAGCCGTCGCCGCTGTCTTGGCCGTCTAGACGACGGTATTATGGTATTTTTCGCCTTTTATTTTCGTACCGTTTGCTGCGTTGTGTGTGTGTGTGTGTGTGTGTGTGTGTGTGTGATGTACATATGGCTTTTATATGTTATTATTGTTGTACACACACACACACACACACACCCACGAACACGACAATAAAGTAATATTAAAAGCAGACTGCATCGACTCGATCGAATCCCCGGTCCGAGTGAGTCTGTCACGTGGTCGTCGTCGCACAATCGCCCCAGCCGGCCCGCCAGACGTTTGTGCGACCCCCCCACGAAAATTACAAAAAAAAAAAAACACACACACACACACACACGTGTCCTATCGATTTTTTGGAAATATCCTGGACACTGGGGGGCGTACAATGAGGTTACGAACGACGACGAGGGGAAAGGTGTCCGTGCGCTGTGTTTGTTCTCGGAGAAAACATATCGGAATTCTCGGAAATCCAGGTAGACCCAAACGATTAATTACACGACGGCGGTGACCACCTCCTGCGAACATACGTTTTCTTCCCGTACGCCACCTCCCCTCGGGGGCGCGTAGGGTCTTGGTGTGGACGCCGCACTTCAAACCGAGCTCGCGCCGCCGCCGCCGCCGTTTTACTCGGTAAACGGTGTTTTGATGGCATTTATTTATCGTTTGTTATGGTTTTTTTTTTTTTTCTTTCATCCCCTAGTCTCTAACCGAGGAGCCGACCATTCATCCGAACACACCCGCTAACCCACGTGTTTTTGTATATTGTTATTATTGTTGTTACCGTCTGCGGCGGCGGCGACGGCGTTTCGCACATACCGACGCGATGATATTATGTGCAATTACACCCATTGACTGCGCAAAATGCCCGTGGTCAGGGGGGGGGATCCCGCGCCGCACAAGTCTAGGTCGAAACCCGACGAAATCCTCAGTAGGTAACGCGCTGTAACATTACCCTGGTCGCGGTCGGAATAATAATAACTAGGGCTAGGGACTTATAGAATTTGACATGTTTTTTTCAAAAATCATTCAAAACATAACTAAGTAATATAGAAATACGTTTCATAACACTAGGAGTTGTATGCAGTTCTCTTGAATTTGTATATTTTGCATATTTAGCCCCCTTTTTTTTTTTTTTTTTTTTGATATAAGTGCATATTATTTCATATATTTTTCAATATTTAATTTGAGTTTTCTTGGTACTGGACATTTTTTTTTACTCAATACCTGAAGAGGTTGAATATTATTTGATATCTTTTTTTTTTTTTGTTTAAATGTAAGCTTAAAAAAAGAATAAAGATTTAAAAAAAAAAAGAAATTTCATAAATAATAGAAAAAGAATTAATAATACATATTAAAATACATTATACAATACAATTTTTAAATATTTTGAGGTTTTACAGTTGAATTTACATTTAATAAGAGATTATTTTAGCATTTTTACATATTTCGAAAATTGTATAGCATATTTGGTACATTTTTAGAGCATAAATGCATCCATATTTTAAGTTTTTTACAGCTATATAAGTCCCTAGCCCTAGTAATATGCATGTACAGTCTTATTATCAATACGTCTTATACAGAAGATAGACTCACTTAATCCGAAAACTGGTGACTAATATGGTACGAATAACTAATCCACTATCTTATCGAATCCGGACCAAATCAAACGCTGTTGTTTCACCCTTACACGACTTGTGTAAAATATTATTTTATAAAAATATGTACATAATATGTATAAAGATGTTAATTGGTGAAATTTGATAAAAAAAATACTGGGAAATGAATTAAATGAGTAAAATATGATCAAAAAAAAAAAAAAAAAAATAAACCAAAAATTAAAAACTTCAAAATATGCGAAGTTAAAGTTTCATAAATTAATTTGCTCTCTCGTGATATTTTGTGCTTAAAATGCTACGTTTCACAATCAGCTAAAAAAAAAAAAATAAATAAAATGCGCTTTCTTACACATTCCCTACTACCATAATAATTTCATAATAAATATTATTCATCACGAGGCAACGACTTTTACTTTACCGAATCGGAATTCCGTCCGCTCGGCAGGAATGTTTTTCATCCGGAAACACATGCAAGGCGACGCGCAACAGTAGCATATAGATAGATAGTCTTTTAGTGTTTTGTCATTGTGTATTTATTATTTTATAGCTTATAGTATGTTATTAATAGTGTGTTTGCCGCGACTGGAAACCAAAATCCGTACGATTAATCTCTATCACGTCTCTGTCTGTCTGTCTCTCTCTTTCTCTCCATCTCTCGATCTCTTTCTCTCTCTCTCTTTCTCTTTGTATTTCTCTCTCTTTCTCTTTCTCTATCTCTATATTTCTCTCTCGCACCATTTCTTGTGCGCACACGTGATGATGTCTGCATTGTCGCGTGACGACGCTCGAGTTATTTTCGACGACCTGATCCATATACACATGCATATTGTTATAAAAAAAGTCGTGCGCGGTCCTGCAGTATGCGTCGTTGCGGATTGAAGAGATACGGAAAATCAATCAAAAAAAATCCATCACTCGTGCCCCTATAGCGAACCGAGCAAATTTTAAGATTACCTACTTACATCCGTAGGTGTATTGTCTATTTCCACCGTTTTATATTCTAAAAACGATTTTGTAGTCTATATCGATTATTTTTAAGTTCTGCAGAAATATTTAATTTTTATTTTTAAAAGAATTCAAATAGCGGGTTCAATGATATTACAATTCAATTTTATAAAAATAAAATTGTTGAGTTATGACATTGGTGTATTGGTATCCTATTTTCACGAAAGACGACGATTAGTGAACTTTGTGTGTTCAGTAAAAAGAACTACTTCATAATTATTCACGTTTTATTCATTAGCGGTAGAAATGTTACAGGGGGAGGGGGGCGTCAAAAAAATTGTTGCCTAAGGGTGGAAATAGTGTAAATTCGCTTCTCTCTACACTTTATAGGTCTGAATATTGTGTATAATACGTACATTGTGTTTGCAATTTTTTTTGGAAATTTGAAAAAGTAAAAGGTTTTTATAAAATATATTCGTTAAAAAATTTAAAAACGTGTGTTTCTATTGAAGTAATATTTACATTGTTATCAAACTTTCATATTATACAAATATTGAGAAAAAATGTTTTTCGTTCCAAACGAAGCAAAAATATTATAATATAAATGTTTTGATAAGATAAGACATTGAACACATAATAGCACTATTAGACAACTATAATATAAAAATTTACAATAATTTACCGAATCACAGATAATATTATTTTTACCTATATCAGTATTTTATTAGATTTGATGTATTCGTTTCTCCTCGGTTAAGTATATTGTATATATGTATATATATAAATGTATGTCTGAAAAATAATGAGGACTCGACACGATTCACACTTTACTGACCGCAGTATTTTTTTTTTTTATTAATTCGTTAGAATCATATGTGTAATCAATATAATAATTGTCGTTTTAAATACAAAACGCATTGTACAGTTTAAAAATACATTCGTTAGTTGACAACAACGAATAATGATTACTACAAAATGCGTAATTTTTTTTTTTTGTTATATTTAAAAACAATCAATCGAGATTCAATAAGACAATGGCCACTGATTAATTGACCACCCACAATATATTTATACACGAAAATGTCGAGTTTATAACAATTATGCAGATAATTTTATTTTATTTTTATTTTCTGTCACGATTTAAATATTCAATACAAACGTGAATAACATAATAGGAAAAACACCTCATCAAAAAAAAAAAAAAAAATTACTATGAAATAAATAATTATTTTACTATAAAGTTAATACGTATTAAAATTTGCGTGTATAATATAATAATATTATAATATAATATGAGTCAGTTGTACATTTCATTTGGATTACTCATTTCGAAACGGTTCGATAATAGGCTCTAAATAAGACGCTGATTCATAGAGATGTGTTTTATATTAAACGTATATTAAATTATATTACATACATATTTAGCAATATATCTTAAAGAATACACACTAGCGCAAATGGAAGGAGGGCTAGGAGGGCTTAGCACCCCCAAAAGTATTTTTAGCCCCCCCCCAAAAAAAAAATCTATGTTATTTGAATAGGTATTATAAAAATATTTATGGTGTAACAATGAACTTTATGATATTGAATCAATTATTAATTATTGTAAAATTACTAATAAACACAAAATTTTTCTATGTTTTATTAACCTATGTCGAAATACAAATATTGTATTTCAATGTTTTTTTTTTTTTTTTTGATATAATCCTTGATCCTTAAATACATATTATACAAGGTACCCCCCGTCACTTCATCCGCAATAAACGGAAAAAAAATTATCAATCAAATTACTAATTAACTGAGGTAAAAATTGGATTTTTTTTTTATCGTAGGCACTTGCCATACTTATACGATTATGTACATAAACTATTGGAATAAAAAAAAAAAAAAAAAAAAAACATTTTTAATACACAAAACGTTTTGGTAAATTATAATCAAAATAATGTTCACTACTCTGGTGAGACACTCTTTATGGGTTGTTGAATTTAAACAAAACTTTTAGTTTTCTAATCAAAAAAGTGTTTTCAGCGAAAGAACAAAATAATAATAAAAGATCCATAATAACTATCAAATCTAACTCACCGCTCAGGATCTAAAACGTAAAATAAACCGAGTAGAAAATTAATATGTTTAACGAATGAAATTGATTATTAATTAATTGTATTTTTTACAAAGGATAACATATAAATATTATTCACAGAGATTTAAATATTACTATAAGTATTCAGTTTTTTTGATATTATTATTATATCCTATTTATAATTTCTGGATCTCTGGATCTATGGATCTGCCCCAGATTTATATGCGCCACATAAGAATGTAATGTAAAAACCCCAAATTAAGATCAAAACAATTATTTTATATTTAATACTTTATTATCGATTATTTTATTGTTCAGTGTACGGTAATTACGCTCTTGAATGTTTAATTAATTACGTAATTTTCTATTATTGTGAAAAAATATTGCATGTTTTCACAGGAATAAAATCTCACTAGAATTTCGTTATAAGTTACAACACTTTTGTGCTATTAACGTTGTATACAAATAAATTAAAAACATGGCAATAAAATATAATATATCGATTATCGAATTAATGGCCAAAGTTTGTTAGATTCTGAGTGAAGTGAAGAAGGTAGTGTTATTACAATAAATGTTTATTTTTATTTTTCGATAAATAGCTTTTCGTATGTTGTCTAAAAGTTTCGAGCAGTTACTTGTTGAATGCCGATTCGCCATGTAGATGGTACTTTAAAGAGGTCATTTTTTGAAATTATCAATAGTTTTCTCAAAATTTGGGGAAAACTACTTGAAATTTGACCAAAAAGACTGGGAAACCATTTTTTTCTTATCATTATAAATTTTATAAAAATTTAAATGTAAATAAACAATAATATGAGAAACATTTTGGAGCAGGAAAATGAACTTATTTTTTTCTCTTTATAATTTATTTCTTTTTTGCTTTCCTCGGTTAACAGGCATTGTTATGATTAGCCTAGCCGCGAAAAATTTACATTTTTTTGTTGTCATTGAAAAATATCAAAAAATTTTAAGTAAAATTGTCTCGAATAAACTGAAGCTCCGCTCAGAGTGGTCTTATTGAAAAATTGATTTATCGTTTCCTTAAAACTCAAAACACCCACAAGTGTACATCATTCGAGAAGTAAAGAATACCCAAGGTGTGAATTACGTTCTTTTTTTTTGCTTTTATGTATTTTATATTTTATATATTTGATTTTTTGATTGTGAAAAAAGTTTTGGGGTAGTAATGAAAAGTACATAACGATCTATTTAGCATGCAAAGAAAATGGAAAATGTTATTATTGTAAAAATTCGTAATTTGGGGATAAAAATAAACAAATTAATTGTAAATCAACAGATTGGTGTATGTGTAAAAATGGAATGGCGCCAGCAGTCGGCTTAAATTTCAAGGAAGTGTTTACACCTATATTAAATTTACAATACAACTTCGTTCCGATCCGCGTTAATATAATACATTTCATTTGAAACCGAACGAATCGGATTATATGAAACTCTACACCGTAGTAGTAAACGCTTTTTGCTGACTTATTTCCGTTTTCGTGGGGCAAAACCATTTTGTGATAAATCACGTTTCTTCAATAATGATATTATAATAATCACGGGAACGATCTTGTAACGCGTATCTGAAGCCAAAAAATTGACAGAAGTTAATTAATATAAAACCAGAAGATTTTCCGACACATTATAATAGTACAATAATTAATTAAATTTAAAAAAAACCGGACATACTTCGCACGATGGGTGTTCTTCGCACGACGGGTGGAATTCTCTTGACGGGTGTATTGAATTTTAATAAAGCGATAAATCATTTCTTCAATAAAACGATTCTGAACAAGGGAAATTAATAATATAAAAAATAAATGAGAAAAAAAAATTTAAGGAAAATGTCCAAAATTTTTTTTTCACATTTTCAAAATTTTCTTGCGCCAAAATCTTTCTTATGTGATTTTCTATCTATCTTTAAATTTTCATATAGTTCGGATCAAAAAATAATGGTTTCCGAGTCGTTTTTGTCAAATTTTGGGTAGTTTTTTAAAAAAAAAAAAAAAAAAAAATTGAAGAATTAAGAAATTCAAAAAATTACCTCT
>JAIPRM010006442.1:0-18680 GCA_025469315.1 Stegophylla sp. TES_Ste_2020 | reverse complement strand
GTTTCTAGCTCCATTATTGTAGAAGTTATGGTAAAAATAAATTTTCAATTTTACGAAAATTCCGGTAACTGCAAATTTTGCCGTTTTTCGTTAATTTTTCGACATATTTTCACCGCGCTTGGAAAAGGTATTGAGAAATTGGAAAAATGACCTCTTTAAAGTACCATCTGGGTATGATTCCGGTTCTTTAGAGATATTGATCGAAACTTTTGGTCCAGTATTTCTATACGAAAAAGTTTTTCCAGAAAGAGAAAAAAGAAAAAAAAAAAATAAACATCATTGTAAAATCATAAGCTTCTTCACTTCGTTCAGAATCTAAAATATGTATATGATCAATCGATAATTTAAAGGATGGATACGTCATCGTCATTATATTTAATGAGAATTATTATTGTTTCACATGATTTTGTTCATTATTTTAGTTTTCGAATATACTATCAGACAAACGTGAATTTGCAATTTAATTCAGATTTCAAAGATTATTTGTGAGAATTTCAGATAAAAGTTGTTTTTTTGTGAACCTACAATAATTATTATTGTATATCTCCTTAAACGCCAAAAGAATCATGGTCATTCAAATATTGTAATACGATTAAAATATTACAATGCTTACAATGCGCAAATATTATCTTTACTGTTCCAATGTTTGTTATATTTTTAAATATTGTATTAATTTTAAACGTTAATGAATTTAAATTGTATTTTTTTTTTCATTCTAGTTCAATAGATCAGTTGTAACTATTAATAGTTTTGAGCAAAATGTAAAACTCAAAGTCGAATAAGACCGAACTGCACTTCTAGTTTTGTTTTCAATAATTTATTTTCTATAATGGGTGTATAAAATATTTATTTTTTTTTTAACAAAAAATCTTAGAAACTAAAAGTTTGTGTTAATTATCGATCAAAGGTCAAAAATTATTAAGAATAAATCAATAATCCTCCTATTCGAGCATAACAAAACATGAATTTTTATGGCTGCTGGATTATTATTATTATTAAATTTTCGAATGCTAATAAAATTGATCATCATATTATATTATTTCTATAAACTATTAAAGAGTTATTTTTGTATAATGTTCTTCGAAATTAATTACAATATTATATTTTTCCATAAAGAATTGCTATTTTGTTTTGTTTAAAAAATTTCTGTGGTTTTTTTCTCTATATGCAAAATTGTATATCCAATAACAACAAACTACAGAATAACAATACGAGTTCATGTGTTTACACATTATTATTAGTTTTGGCGTACAAGATTTTATTATACATGAGTACATGACTAATTACTATAGGCGTGCGCACAGGGCGTGCCGAGCGTGCATGGGGCACTACCCGAAATTCGAAATTTAGAAAAAAAAATTTTTCCTATGCTTTATGGGTTCTTTAATTGTTTTGGAAGAAAAGGGTAATTGAATATTGAATTAACGAAGATTAATTTTATAATAAATACGAGGCTGAAATTCACGTTATTAGACTCTGAATATACAACTTATAAATAACAGCATATCATGTGTATGTGAAATGAACAGGTAATATAATGCACAGGTCCGTATTTAGGGGAAGACAAACTACAAGATCTTAGAGAGAATTTTAAAAGGAAGGAAAATTAAAAATGGAGTTTTATTAATGTTCTACTAAACATAAAAAAAAAAAAAAAAAAAAAATCAGAAAACACAATAACTGACTAAGATATTTTACCCATAAGTTTAATTTGATACGATAAAATTGAAAATTAATCAGTCTGTGAGATGACAAACAGCTTTCCAAAAGGCAAAAATTATCAACACCTATGTCCTATAGTTATAAAACAGTTCTAATTTGAATGATTAACAGTTTACTACTTTTATAACCACATTTTTGTTTTATTCCCAAAAAATACTTTTTTGGTAAAATTTTACAAAACAACAATATTACAAAATGGAATTTACTCTAATATCTATAATATGCTACATAAGTTTATATTCTAAAAACATTACTTTTAAGAGTTTTAACTATTTTTTTTTTTTTTTTTTTGAGGATATGTATGCCTACAATATTCCATTTATTACTTTTTGACAATTTTTATTTAAATAATAATGTTATTAAGTATATAGAAAATTTAATATTAGTGCACGCCCCGAACTTATAGTCTGCGCACGCCTTTAATGCTAACCATCAAAATATTATTTCTCAAAACGACTTAATCGCAATAGTAATAATATGTATAACATCAATTAATATTATAATAAAATATTATAATGTACGTGTGAGTGGGTTTTTTTTTTTTTTTGTTTTTTTATGTAGAATGAGCAATACTTACATATTATACTTACGTATTTATATTATGATTTATAACAGATTCAACAGATTCTCACAAAAAATAAAATAAATACAACGTCCGATAATATTACCTGTAGTATAATACAATAAAAATACTTCGAGACACGACATTAATTAAAAAAAAAAAAAATATAAATAAACAAAGTTCAACCGAAAGAAAAAATATCGTCGACCTCGTATATAATATAATAATATTAATAGTAATAATAATAATAAAATAATGAATTATATTGGCGTCATACCGTATGAAGTGTTATCGTATCGCGTATGTTATTTATATAATAATATTATTACAACACGAATTTCTATTTAATAATAATAATAATAATAATAATAATAATTATTATATATTTCGATATTAAACAATAGTTGTTATTATTGTACCATGTAAAATACGAAAAGAAACGTTCAGTTGGGTTTTTTTTTTCTTACAAAATATCACATATGTGTTAAAACATCCGAGTCTAGAAAAAAAAAAATCTGAGTTTACACAAACAAGTCGATCACTTCTTGTGGGCGCATTCGAATCGGCTCCCAATTTCGGGTAAATGTGAAATCGATCTTCGAACTGGCTCCCGAAAATAAACCATTAGAATTGGCTCTTGAAACCGTAAAAATAATATTTTTTAACAAGGGGTTCTCATTAGTTCTCACTTATTAATTTTCAAATATGTATTTTTTTTTTTTTAAAACGCGATTTTTATACAAATCATAATTGTTCTATACCTACCATTTTTTTTTTTTAAACTTATTAATTTTTATTTATGTATATTTTTTGTAACGAAGCAATCAGCTAAATAATTTTTTGGTTTTTTTGAATTTTTGTTTTTGATGTGTTTTGATTTTGGGTGTTTAATAACAACTTTGCGTTAACACTTGTATTGTGTTCGATGTATTACGCTTAATATGAGTATGTGAAGTATCCGAAAGGGAAATCATTAAACAAATCAAGTGTTACAACAATATTGAGAATAATACTAAACTTATTCGTTTATCCCGAGTGTGACTAACGTTAATGCCCAAGAAATAATGTCTAACTTTAAATAATTAATAACGTTTTGGTAACTAATTTATTTTTGGTAAAAAAAAGGTAAGGAGCCAATTCTGTAGTAAATTCGTGGGAGCCAATTCAAAGATACTTTTTGTCGATTACCTGTGATTGGGAGCCAATTCGAATGCTTCTCTTCTTGTATGGACTGCGCTCTAAAAAGATATTATTATGGGCGCGCGTGGCCTACATTTATCATAATATTATACTCATATTATTATAATATTATACTCTCAGTGCCGGATCTAGGACGTTTGACGTACGGGGCAAGTAAAAATGCAACGCCCTTAAATGTGTGCACTCCATATGTGGATCTGAAGGGCCCGTCCTTGGGGAGAAGAGGGGATGTTTTAACACAACGCTTTTTTTTTTCTATATTATTAATAATTTTTATGAACTTAAACGATATTATCTACGTCAGACAAAAGTAGTTGGGTATATAAATTCCTAAATAATATATATTTTATAAATTTTCAAGTTTAAATATTTTAAATGAAAAAAAAATTGAAACATTTGTACATTTTTAATATACCCATACACCAAGCTTTTTTGATTTTTCATAAATTTTATTGGGGCAATAATACATTAATACCCACCTGCCCCTCCACCACCTCTAGATCCGGCACTGTATATACTCGTGATACAATAATAAATAATGAATATTAATAATAATAATAATAATAATATAGTAGTAGTAATAATAATAATAATAAAATATTGTCGAAAAAAGGTTACATCACAATATAAAAAAATATTCAAAACGATGATTGTTTTTTTATTTTTCTATAATAATATTAATAATTTATCGTTAATTACCTAGTATATTGTAATATTATGAGAAAATATTCTGGCGGAAAAATGGGGGGGAGGGAGGTAATCATCAATTCGAACCCCCGCCGTCCGGGTACAGGCCCAACTCGATGCCGAGCCTTTTGGGTTGCCTGACTTTGGACGGGAACGGGGCGAACGGTTTGACCGGCTGTTCCCGGACCGCGGCGCCGCCGGCGTCATAGTCCGGCTCGGCGGCGCACGACGACTCGAACGAATCTCTGCGCTTCGCTCCGCTCGACGGCGAATCGTCCGCGTCGTCGACGACCATCCGCCGGTCCGGTGCGGACGCTTCTTCCGGTGATTCGGTCGACGTACTATGGTCACCGCCACCGCACATTCTGCTCAACACTTCCGAGTTGGCTCGCAACATCTCGGCCAGGCTCACGTCTTCGACGCCGTCCACGTCGTCGTCGTCGTCCACGAGGTAACGACGTCCGGCGATCGATGACGTCACGTCCACGTCGTCCAGCCGTTTTCTATCACAGTCTTCGTAGTCGACGCCCGACAACAGGATGTCATCGTGTCCGACCCCATCACCGTCGTCGTCGTCATCACCGTCGTCACCGTCGCCGCCGTTAACGGATCGGTCGCTGCAACAGTCGGACGCGGGGTCGTCGCACAGCTCGGTGGACGTGGACGAGGACGAGGTCGAGGAGGACGTCGAGACGGCCCGTTTCTCGCGCGCTCTCGACTCTGAAACGAGCAAATTATTATTTTAGATTCTGAGCGAAGTGAAGAAGCTAGTGTTTTTACAATGATGTTTATTTTTTTTTTTTTATTTTTTTTATTTTATTTTATTTTTTTATTTTTTTTTTCTGTGTACACAACTTTTCGTATAGAAATACTTGTCTCCAAAAGTTTCGATCAATAACTTTTTGAAACCGGATTTGCCTCTCGATTGTCACTAAATACTAAAAATATGACTTAGAAAATATTATTATTAGAAATAATAGGTGCCTTTTATAGTTAATTTTTTGATTAAATACAAAAAAAAAAAAAAAAAAATGATTAAAATATAAAAAATGACACATCCATTTGGAAAAAAAAATAAATATTTTCAAGTATATTTTTTATGCTTATAAATGTTAGTTGATCTCTCGGTATCCCATTGGGCCAGTATTGGATGGCTTTTGTATTCATATATTTTTTTTAAACTTCAGATTGGCTTCAAAACGTATTTTAATAGCATACCCGTCTAAAAAATAATTAATTTTTATTTTGCACGTTTTAGACCATAATTTAACAATACAATGTCAAAAATACAGCTCTCGATATCTCACTATAACACGACGAATTAAAACGGTTATTTTTCGTTTTTCGAATTATAATAGAAAAACGATTTTCTTTCTTTAATCTCATTACCATTCTACGTCTTCCCTGCGATATCGAAACGCATTTCAGATTCGGTGGACCGCAAGACCGCAAAGACGGTGACTCGTGATTTAAAGTAGTGACATAAAAGAATATTTTAAAAATGCTTATAAATATAAATTGACCCCAAACCGATTGAATATAAAAAAATAAAAATAAATAAATATACAAGTAGACATAAGTCTACTTGTATATTTATTTTTTTTTACACATTTAATATACGAGTAAGTTTATAATGATTGTCTTCAGCTTATAAAACAGGAAATTGCGCACGTAATTGAAATATAATGACAAAAAGGAGTCGGCTATACGTATAAGAGTATTTTTAACAGAAATTCTTTAAAAAAATTTCCCTCGTGAATAGAAAAAAAAAAAACACGTGCCGAACCTTTGGTGTAAAAAGTAGTTATAAAATTGAAAATTCAATAAGGTTTTGATCGAAGAAGATTGTAAAGTGGCCATTTCGTGTGGAAAGAATCACTTTTGCCCTCTAACGCGGGCTCTCAATGAACTCGGTTTCTTCCATTTTAGTATAATATGATGTTTGTTCTCGAATTCAAATCAAATCCATTACAATTATTTTTGGTATTAAAATCGAATAACTTAGATTTTTCAAAAATTCAATTTTCGACATAAATTTTATCTTTTTAACTAAATTTTTCACTGTTCTTCCTCGAGAATATTTTGGAAACAACTATTGCGTACTTTAGAAAATAACCTAATGTAAAGCATACGGAGTTTATGAAATTTCTGAAATATAAATGGACGGTAGAAAAAAATGTGCACTTTAGATATTTTTCAAAATCTAGTCACAAACACGTTTTTAGTTTTTAAACAAGTACGTCCTTCACTCGAAACAGAATCTAAAATATTATTATACTTTTTCCCGTCAGTTTTACGTGCTTTCGGTTTGGTGACATCATATACATGCGTAAACCGTGCCGATGGCAAAATATTCTTCTGAGTAAAAGAAAACACAAATAAATAATAAGTAAACGTTATCGTATAAACGGGAAAAGCCTTTTTTATCCGTGTGAGGCATGGCTTTTTTATTATTATTATTTTTTTTCATTTAAATATTTACATGTACCGCTAGAAGGGCAAAAAGTTAAATTTGATGTCCATACCGGGGTGTACCGTATATTGATTTTTACCGATTCATACATTTTTATATTAGTGTTTTATTTTTAAAACTTATTCAAAAATTACACGTGTTCTCCTGGTGACGTGCTTGGGAATTTTCGTCGGGCGGAGCGGAGGAATATATAACAGTTTAAAATTATCTCGGGGCTTTGTCACTTCAAACCCATCAATCAAAGTCCTCGTGTACATTGAAAATAATCTACGTGTTATAATTGTTCAAATATTTAAATAAAAAATTTATTTTAAATTTAGACAAAATGTTTAATCACCAAAGTGCCTTCTAAAAAATATCTATACTAATTGGCGCTTAATCATCTCATTTCCTCGAAACATCAGAGAATTATAAAATTAAACTTTAATTTCGCATATTTTTTACCTTAAAAATAAAATAAATATGTTCCAGGTTTTTCGGTAATAGGTATTTAGAATATTTTTATTTTATTACTATTAATTTCAAGGTATTTATATTTGAATGACTTGTATTAAAATATAAGAGTATTTATATTGATAATAGAAGAATCAATAAAAAAGAAAAAAACTTATAGGAATGCTTGTTAATAGTTTTTGAGAATTTATTTTTTATATACCTATATCGTTTTTTAATTATTTCTTCTTTGTTTACACGTTGCTGTTTAGTTTCTGCGTTGGAACGAGAGAGATATCAAATGCGAAGTATAGTGTTTTCTTAAAAACAGATTAGAACTTGTGTCGCCGGATGAACGAAGAGAATTTTTTTCTCAATGAGAACTTATCTTTTAATTCCCTTAGATTTTACGCCCCTAGATCCTAGATCAGTTTTTCGTATTGAGTAAAATTTGAATATTTAAACTCAATAATTATAGTTAATATACAATAATTACTACACGAACAGGTAGACTGATCGATTATTCAATAGACTTTTACGGAAACGGGAAACTGTATTTTTACACATCGTGACGACTAACCACCGTAATAATGTTATTACTAAAATAACCCTATTTTGTGCAACTAGAACCAAATAAATGAAAAGGTGTTCCAGAAGTCTAAAGCGCGATTTCGGGGTCTGTATGAAAAAAAAAAAAATATATTTGAAAATCAAAAAAGTGTTTAATTTAAAGGAACCAAGGATCTCAGAAATGTAATTAATCCTTTGATCAATTCATTTATAGTCGATAAAACAAAAATGTAGGCCATTCGAGGGGGCTTTTTTTCTGTTTAGGGGGCCCTGGTTGTTGTTGTCTTAGCATCTTTTTTTTCCAGTTTTCCGATCCCTTTGTAGTATGCATACCTGATTTGGGTTCCGGTTTCTTGACGTCTTGTATGTACTTTAAAGGTATCGATCCAGGTACGGGTCCGATGGAGGTGCAACGCAAGGCCGTTTTGCCGAACAACAAGTGGTTCATGGCCGAAGAGTTGGAAGTGCCGATAAAATTTTGTCCATTACAGGCGGCTGTAAAACAACAAAAAAAAAAATTATCCATTTTTAGTCGACCGGCAGTCGTGCTTGTAACATGACCGTATTAAAAAACAAACTTACGCGAAGGCGTAGGAGGTCAAAATCAAAATTAAAAGACTATAAAGTATAATGACCGATTTTCCAAATGTTCTAAATCCGTTATTTGATTTAAATAAACGTGAACTGTTTTTTATTTTGTTAACATTATCATTATAGTTTTAGAGAATAAAAAATATGTAACTGAGTGTAACTCGGGCAATATTAACTGGATTTCGATTTTTTTTTTCTTAATTTTAACTTCAAACAAAGACTGAAAAATTGTTGTTTTCAAAATTTTCAAAAAATAATTGGAAAAATAATTTTTCATTGTTGAAAAAAAAAACAACATTCGAAGATATCCATTTTGATGTCGAGATACCTAGGTTAGTATGGGATTGTAATGTGTACATTCAATATAATTTATAAAACAAATAAAATAATAAAATAGCAAAGCAAATAATATGCACGGAATAAATTAAACGTTATCCGAAAAGGGGGAAAAGATCGCACCTATAATAGTAGCCCCCTTTCATACGCTCCTCCGGGTTTACGGTTTACCTGTTAGTATGACTTGAACTTGTTTTTGCCGTTCTTTCAGCTTGCTGTACTGTTTTTTCAACGAAGATATGTCCAGCGCCACCTTTTCTCTCTCGGATTCCAACGTGGGAATCGGCTGTCTAGTGTTCCGGCCGGCTTTGCTGTCTACAAAAAAAAAAAAAGACATAGCAGATAGACGTGTTAGACGCGAATTCGATTTATTCTTTCCCCCCCCCCTATTTTCATTTTTCTTCTTCTTTTTACTTACTCCTCGTCTTCGAGCCATTGCTCGTGGCCACCGTCGTCAGTCTGCTGCCGTCCGCGTCGTCGTCGCTGTCCGTCTCTTCCACGTCCGACTCCGTGTAAAACAGCCTCAGCCCTCGTTTCGCCATGTGACTGACCCACGGATTGATGTTGTACATGTATCTCTCTCGGAGCTCTTTGACTTCGACCAGTTCGTTCATCGTGCTGATCGTCTGTGCGGCGTGACAGAAGAAAATACACGTTCAAAATATCGAGTAGTTTGATGAGGAGAAAAAACTCCGTATTTTTTTTTTTTTTCTGTCATTCATATTTCGACCCACTACTGTATTCCATCTCGCGGCTTGAAAATACCCATTTCGAATTCACCAGAACATTGTATTATTATAATATTACGTATGCTTTGTCGTGCTTTGTGTATCAACTCTCAACGCGTGCGAGTTTTGTGAAAAAAAAAAAAAAAATCGGAATCCAATAAAAATTTTTTGGTGTTGTTGCTTGGGTCGTATCCGTGTATGCCAGAGGTTCCCAAACTTTTTATGGTAACGACCCGTTTTGGGCATTTTTTCAATTTCGGCGACCCAAAACAATAATCAAATGTATTTTTTTTTTTTTTTTACTTTTTTGTGCTTGTCGAGTGACAAAAATGAAAAAAAAACACTGAATAAAAAAAGCATTCATTTGTAATATAAAATTTTTGTCGAATAATTTTGATAACTGTAAAGAACTCCAATTATTATTACAAAATTGTGCAATTAATATTTTAAAATTATTTAGTTACTTATATGAATACACGAACATTCCAAAAAAACATTCTTTTACAAAAATATTTTTCAAATTTCTATATTTTCATTTCCATACAATTTTAATTGCGTTTTTTTAATAAATTTTGACAAGCTTTTGTTAAATTTTGCAAAATTATTGAGAATTTTGAACAATTTGACTACCCCAAAATGCGATTTAGATGCAAAGTCTGATTAAAAAAATCATGAAAAAAAATAAACACCGTTTGAAAAAATTTGCTTCTTCACTCCACTCAGAATCTAACCGTTAAGAACTAAGAACTCAATCACGACCCACTTTTGGGTCGCGACTCATAGTTTGAGAACCACTGGTGTATACGTGATACGTTTTCACACCGAGTTATTACCGCAAAAATATGATTATTTTCGAAAAACCCGCGGCGAGTTATGAAGACGCATGTCATAACACTCCAAAAAAACGTTCCAAAATGGGAATTTTCGAACGCCGCCGACGCGGAGGCGTAAAAATGATTTTGAAATTAAAATCCGAATATATTCGAAATTGTTTATACTCACGTTTATTAAATTATTAGCGTCCATCAGTCCGAATTCGAGCATTTCTCTCGTGAGCACCGCCATAATGCTGTAAAACTCGTCTGCACTCGTCACCGTCATTATTCGGCTGTATTATATAGACAGTATTTCGGTTAAAACGTTGATTAAAAATTATGTTTTGTACAAACAACACATACCTACAAAGAGCTACGTAAATATATATATATATATAAGGTAGTGGCGTATTTATGAGAGTGGTGCTGAGGCTCCCCCCACCACCCATATTCGAAGACCTTACATTTTAAAAACGTCAATAATATTATTGTTGTTGAACAATTTTGTATAATATTAAAATGAAGAAAAACAAAATTTTAAAATATTATATTGAATCGAATTCTTTATTCGATTACTCATTAATTCATTTTTTCATAATCTATTTATAAACTTCTAATAAAACTAATGTACGATGATATTGATGATATAATACAAGTCAGAATACAGGCTATTCCTGTAATCCATAAAAACAATGATGTATGTAATTCATAAAAATAATGATGAAATATATAGAAAATTTTTTCGGATTCAACCCCTAAAAACTTATATATATATATATATATATATATATGAACTATAAACATTTTTGAGTCAATCAAATAAATTTGAATAGTGTCGAATTGCACTTGAACTTTGAGAAAGTTTTAATATTTTCTTAAATATTTTTCACATGTTTATGAATTATAATTAAACGAATTTTTTTTGTATCCATCCCAAAAACATATTTTTATTAAAAAATAATAACATTTTCCTCGATCGTGTCAGATAAATCATAAATTCCACATCATTGGTTTTGATGTATTGAAATCGAAATTCGAACGAGTAGTTTTTGAATTTTTCAAATTTAAATATTATGCGGTTATAGTTCTTAGAGCATACATTATGTAATACGTTTGTAACAAAATATGCATCTTAGAGAAAATTCCCTTTAATATTTAAATTTGTACAATTTATCGAACTATTCGTTCGAACTTTGATTTCAATACATTAAAATTCACAGAAAAATAACCTGAAGAAAATTCCGCCGTTAAAACAAGGTGTTGCCATTAAAAAAAAAGCTTGTATCGCCGCCTTAAGCCTTAAGGTCATATGAAAAAAAAAAATCCGGGAAAACATGGTTTTTGTAGTAACTTGAATGTTTTGAGAAGAAAAATTTCTTATTTTTGCGTTGTTACTGCTAGTGACGTGCCACTAGGAATATTCCCAGGGGAATGTTCTCGGAAACAAGGAATATTCCCAAACCTTTTGGGAATATTCCTTCAAAAAAAAAATTAAAAAAATTAAAGTTTAAGACAGTAGGTAATAAAGAAACCGTATTATAGTTAGTGTACCAGTTTTTGTACTTTATTTCGCACCTACTCATCTTTGTTAAGCATAGTAATAATTATTTAAATTAATTAAAATCTTTACTCTCACGACTAGCATACACTTAAATTAGATTTACATCGAATAAATATTAATTTTTTTTTTTTTTAATTACCCAAATGTAGAGCTTTTCTCCAATAATATTTTTTGGTAAAAATACATTTATCATTCGGATCAGTCACAGTTGTTATAAATTGAATTAAATATTAAAACATAATATTTTGAACAATATTATTTTTTTTTAAATATAATATTCCCAATAAATTCCCTATCTCCGGGATATTCCTGGAAATATTTCCCGGGAATTTCCCGTAATTAAATTACCGGGAATTTGCACATCACTAGGTTACTGCCCAAAATTAGGGGATGAGCAAGTTTAAAAAAATCATCCTGTGTGTAATGTTATAGTGTCTAAAACGTGCAGCACACATTATAATATTATGTAATAAAACATCTCGTGAGAACACTAATAACACAATATTATGGAAATACAACTGTTTCGCGTTCGGACGACGTGCGTTTATTAGACGCTATCCGAAAAGGGGAAATCCTCCCTAAGTTTTAATGGGACTTGATTATTAAACAAGACGCAAAACACGTGGCGCGTACGTTATTAACAACGTCGTCGTTACGACGTTGTGCGAGGCATACACGTTAAAAACCACTATTTTGTGTGTGCGTGCGAGTTTGGAAAACTCGTATTATAATATCAGTTGAAATTATTAATTTAATTAGTTTTTGTTCCGTTCCGCGAGAGGTGGATTTAACACGTTTGATCCCTCGGCAAAAAAAAAAAAAATAAATAAATTAAACAACGGTAAAATATCTGTCTCTAAAAATCTATTCGATTCGCCGCTCCGTTGTACAGTATTTGATTATATTATTATGACGTATTTTAATTCTTATTATTATTTATTTATAAAAATAAATGTCAATTAGAATAATAATTTACGACTCTATTATACTACCTACCCGTACGTCGTCGTCATGAAAATAATCTCCTAAAATACGCAATAACTTAATATGCTAATGTGTAGCGGCGCGGCGAAACAATTAAATTCTAAACGTATTGGGCGAAATTAATTTGGTTTTTTGTTTTTTATCTACAGTAAGGATCTAATTATGATTGTAAAACGCAGTTGAATATTAAAATAATACAACCCGCGACAGATTTCGAGAGCGTGACGGAATAATAACGTTTGATGGGGAGGGGGGGGAAACGTTAAAAAATAAAACTTAGAAACGGTTTTTAAGTCCATAGAACTACGGTGTATTTGGATCTAAAATGGGGTATACTCAATTCCCGCATGCGGAGAGAAGGGTTAAAGGTTTCGATCAACCGCCAAATAACAAGTTTAAAAAGGACGTACTTCGTACACCTTGGGTATTCTTCGCTCCTCGAGTGTGTGATACTCTTGTGGGTGTATTGAATTTTTAAAGAAACGATATGCATAATAATTTCTTCAATAAGACAATTCTGAGCGGAACTTCAATTTATTATTCAAGACAGGTTTACTTAAAATAATTATAAAGTATGTTATGATAACAAAATAAAAAAAATTGTTTTGTTAAACATTTTATCACTTTTAAAATGTATATTTTATTACATAGGGTGTCTCAGTACGATTTGACACATGCAATAACTTTTGTTCTATTAATCATTTCTAACATTTTTTTATATTTTAAAAAAATTATTGTTACACTTCTGCGCTACAACAATGACGTACATATTTTTTTTGGACCCAAATTTTCAAATTTGAAATTCTATACTAAAGTTTTTTGAAAAAATTAAAATAGCTATTGTGTAAACCTTATTTTTAGAAAAATATTGGAACTTAAATCTCTAATTAATGTTATCCGTTTATTTTCAAAGATTTTCTTTTTAAGTTTGTGAAAAATTTAATAATTTTGTCAAATACAATGTAAATGAGATAATATTATGACGTCAATATGATTTATTTAACAATATTATTGAATTATCCGCATACTTTTAAAAAAATCGTAGAAAATGAAGGAATACATATATTTAAGACGCCGACGCGGCGGACTGTGAACACGGTTTTTCGTTTATCGAAACACTTACTCGGACAACGCGTCCCATATGGCCAGAGCGGTTTTCAAGAGAACCGTGCTCCCCTCGAGGAATATCAAATCCCAGACCCGGAGCACCGTGCGCTGTGGAAGACAATTGCAGAACAACGTGAGAAACCATTGCATCGTGAACACGTTCGTTAGCGGCGGTTCGTAGCTGGTTCCTGTTCGAGAGACGATACAACGAGCATGACACACACACACGTATTACATAATGTATTATATTATATATGTTATTTTTTATGTTATGTAAAAGTCAATCGCTATGACCGCGGTATAATGCGCGTTTGGTCCTACCGGAGTCCTTGGATTCGGTTTGCAGCCTGTCCAGGTGCCTCGAGAGGTTTTGCAGACGGACTCGGAGCAAGTCTCGGAACACGGCCATGTCCACGGACAGTCCCCGGAGGTTGTTGGCGAAGTATCCCTCGGGAAGCACGCCTTCGATCAAGTAAATCATCACCTGTGGAAACGATGAGACTTTGTGGTGAGGAGGTGATGGAGAAAAAGCTATTATGAAAACGGGGTTCAGCAGGGACTGAGTAAAACACGAAATATTTGTTCGTGGGAGCGAAAGGGATTTCTTTTCAATTAGAATCTCCCACATCAAATTTTGTACCACAAAAACCGCTTGAAAACTTCATAATATTATACACACTCGAATGAATTCTTACAAAACGTTAAAAAGTTGAAATATTAAGGAAAATAAGTAATCTCTATAATAGTAACACCTCTACTGAGCTTAAAAAAGCTTAATTTATTTTACAAAACATGCAAATTTTAAGTTCTGAGTGAAGCAAAGAATATATTGGTTTCACAAAAATCTGTATTTTCTTTTTCTTTGTATGTATGCCAACTCTTTTTCGGGTAGAAAAACTGGTCCAAAAGTTTTTAACTTTTTAGTTCGAAAATTGCATCTAGTACTTTTAGAAGGTCATTTTTATCCTTTCTCAAAAGTTTTTTCAAGTCCATAGAAAAACTATCGACCAATTGAGAAAAAAAAAAAAACGGTAAACTAACCTGAATTTTCATAAATTGAATAAGATAGAAATTTTCTTTTATCAAAATATTCCTCATATTATGTTTTTGTATACGGGCTACGCTTATCATAAATGTTGGCTTTATGAATAATTTTTTTCCAGCGTTTAAAATTAGAATTATGAATTGAATCCACATAATAGCAGATTTCTTTTCCTTATTATTTCGTTAAAAAATATTATACAAAATTTATGACATACAAGAATGATGGATTGGACATTGAATATTCCGTTATTAAATATGATAGTTATGTGCAATTAATCAAAGTTTTAAGTTTTGGATTCTATTCTGTTACTGTTTTATTGAAAAATAAATGTGAAAACTATAAAATAGCTCAAAATCCAAATATAAGAACACTAAAATACCAATTAAATAAAGGTTGATGACTTATGAATTTATTAAAATAGATTATTATTGTTTTTAGTATATTGATTCAGACATTTATAACTTGATACACACACACACAGGCACACAATTCTCGAATTTTAGATTCTGAACGAAGTGAAGAAGCTTATGATTTTACAATGATGTTTATTTTTTTTTTTTCTTTTTTTTTTTTTTTTTTTTTTTTTTTCTCTTTCTGTGAACACTATTTCGTATAGAAATACTGGACCAAAAGTTTTGACCAATATCTCTAAAGAACCGGAATCATACCCAGATGGTACTTTAGAGAGGTCATTTTTCTAATTTCTCAATACCTTTTCCAAGCGCGGTGAAAATATGTCGAAAAATTAACGAAAAACGGCAAAATTTGCATAAAACCGGTTTTCGATTTAGTTTCAGCGAGACGGTAAAAACTGATGTCACGATCACACTGCATAAAATATACGAGCATCATTCTACTACTATATGCCTAAAAGTTAACGAAGATAATGTTTTGAGTTTTCCCTAACCGTATATTTTCGATACCGGTCACAGAGCTGTTACTGGAACTAAAATGTTTTAAATTTGACTTCGGTTACGGTTTCGTTTGAAGAAAATGAAAAATACTTAGGTTTTGACCGGTTTCTTTTTGAAAAACCCAAGCTATTCCTTCAGAATACACATTTTTCTTTTTTCTACCAGTTCGTTGTAGGTGAATTGTGTTGAAATTGTGACTATTTTATTACCTGTACACAAAAAAGGGAACCGAATCGGCTATATCTAAAAAAAAAGTAACTCTTTTTAAACGGTAACCGATTTGGTGACTCCTAGTCGCTCCCTACCAAAAAACTCCCCCCCCCACCACCACCACCAACGCCTCTAGCCGAGGCCACGAGTTTCACCTTCAAAGCGTCCGACTCGTTCTTCTCCATCACTTGCAGTATGAGCGCGGCCAACATGTTGAACCCCTGACAATAGCCGACCGCTTTGTTCCACCGGGCGAAGCCCAACAGCACGCGCTTCAGCAGCGCCTGGTTTTCCAGCCCGGACGAGCCGCAGAACAGGCTGCAACCGGTCCGGTGCAGGTCCTTGACGATCTGCACGCCCAGCTCCTCGTCGTCCGGATTGGTCGTGTCGTTGAAGCAGAACCGTTCCACTTTGGGCCACTCCACGTTTCTGGACGACAGGTATTTCTCAGCCAGCGTCAACCACAACTGCAAACACAACATTTACATGTTTCATAAACGGCGTGGATAGAGCGGAAGGGAAAATTTTTACGCCATATTGGTTATAAAAATAACGCTTTAAATTATGAAAAAAAAAAAAAGGCCGGACATACTTCGCACGACGGGTGGGATTCTCTTGACGGGTGTATTGTATTTTAAAGAAACGATAAATCGTTAATATTATTCGTTAAAACGATTCTGAGCGAGGGAAGTTAATAATATAAAAAATAAATGAGAACAAAAACAATGTCAGAAAAATGTCCGAAATTGCGCAAAAATCTTTCTTATATGATTTTCTATCTATGTTTAAATTTTTAAAAAATTCGGATCAAAAAATGATGGTTTCCAAGTCGGTTTTGTTAAATTTAGGGTAGTTTTTTCAAAAAAAAAAAAAAAAATTGAAGAATTGAGAAATTCAAAAAATGACCTCTTTAAAGTACAATCTAGAGGCAAATGCGGTTTCAAAAAATGTTATTGATCGAAACTTTTGGACAAGTATTTCTATACGAAAAATTGTACTCAGAAAAAAAAAATAAACATCATAGTAAAAACACTAGCTTCTTCACTTCGTTCAGAATTTAAAATTATAATGGTTTTTAAATGATATTATTAATAGTCTAAATTTCAATTCCTTATACACCCCGAAGGAAAAATAAGGATATTTCCTTCCTTTCGAAAATCATAAATTACTTGTTCTCAATAACTAGAACGTATTCCACCGTTTCATGTACCCCAATATAACTCCAAAACATCTTTGCGACCGAGAAACAAGGCCGCAGCCAGGGGAGGGGTTTCAGGGTTCAACGCCATCCCCTCCGAAATTTATTTTTAAATCGAAATAAATAAAATTATATAACAATAATTATAATATTTAATGATATTATTTTATGTAAAATCGCATGAACTTCACGATAATGTAATTATTATTATTATGGCAAACAGATTTTGTTGAAATTTTTTTTGTCCTTAGTTTATTTAGTCTCAAAATACGTTTTTATATAATCTAAACCACTGTCACGCTGGCTACTGCGGCCTTGCCGAGAAGGGACGTGATCGTTTTTGTTAGTTATTATTTTCTCAACGCGTCTCGTATCGTTCGTCTCGAACGCAAAGGTAAATACGATTACTCGTAGACGCGTATCTATCTATATAGATATGCACGTTATTAAAGTTATACTTTCGGACGGGAACGAAATTCGGCCATTTTAATTTGATTCGAAGTGTAGACGGATAGCAGCAAGGCAATTACGACGGCGGTCGTTCGGAAATAACTAATATGATTTTGATATCGGTGGTGGTAGTGGTGCGCTTAATGTAGTTACCTAACCTATACCAGTGGTTCTTAACCTGTGGTCCGCGGCCCCCAAGGGGTTTGCGATACTCATGTCGGCGGTCCGCGGCAGTCTTAACAAAAAAAAAAAAAAAAAATAATTAAAAATAAAATAATTACAAATGTGTATGTTTTGTTGTGTAATTTTTAATAGAAAATAATTTCTATAATTTTGGTAGTGATATCATGTGGAAATGTTTTGTAAAAAAAAGGTATTCAATATTGGTAAGGGACGGGCTCCGCGATTTCTAAAAATCTTTCATCAGGCGTCTGTGATTTACAAAAGGTCAAGAACCGCTGATCTATATTGTGCGCCGTATCGCAGGAGAATCTAAAGGCGGTTAGGGCCGCACAAACATTCATTTATTTTTTTTGTAATTTATTACAAAAGCAATAACAAATAAAATAATTTTGCAACGTTTGCGTTCGAATAACCTCAACAACGATTTAAAATACTAAAAATATACCCGCCTAAAACGCCCGAAAATAATCAAATGTTTAAAAACACACACACACACACAACTTTGTTTTGTTATTTTTTTTTTTTTATTAGTACCTAAAGTTATATTGCGAAATTAGTAAAAAAAAATATGGCATTGGTGTTTTCAAAAAATTTTAAATAAAAATCAGCAAAACAAAAACAACTTTTTATATTTAATCCATAATAAAAACAAACCCAGTGACACGGTAAAAATCGTAAATGACCTCAATTTGAAACAATGTAAAACTTCAGTCTTTTAGATTCTGAACGAAGTGAGAAGCTTATGATTTTACAATGATGTTTATTTTTTTTCTTTTTTCTTTTTCTTTTTTCTCTTTCTGTAAACACTTTTTCGTATAGAAATACTGGACCAAAAGTTTCGATCAATATCTCTAAAGAACCGGAATCATACCCAGATGGTACTTTAGAGAGGTCATTTTTCCAATTTCTCAA
>JAIPRM010006441.1:7502-18683 GCA_025469315.1 Stegophylla sp. TES_Ste_2020 | reverse complement strand
TCAAAAAATGACGGTTTCCGAGTCGTTTTTGTCAAATTTCGGGTATTTTTTTAAAAAAAAAAAAAAAAAACTGTAGAATTGAGAAATTCAAAAAATTACCAGTTTAAAGTGCAATCTAGAGGCAAATCCGGTTTCAAAATGTTACTGATCGAAACTTTTGTACAAGTATTTCCATACGAAAAGTTGTACACAGAAAAAATAAATAAACATCTTTGTAAAAAAAACACTAGCTTCTTCACTTCGTTCAGAATCTAAAGAAAATTGCCTCGCCACAAAACGGGTTGATTATTATTTATTTACTATTTACATGCGTAAATTTTCGACAAATCAAAGCCCGTGTTTAAACCACGGTCAAAAGGTATATATTATGCGAATGAAAACTTAATTTTCGAACCGACCCCATGACGTGGTGGATAATAACAATAATAATAATATATTCGTTTGGTCCTTTTGAAATGAATTTGACGGCTCGGAAAATATTAAAAGCTCGTTACCCACAGAGCAGAATAAATATATATATATATATATATACAACGCGTATATTCCCATAATAGTAATAAAAACCGATACTCGAAATAAAGGGGGCTCGGGCATAAGTGCACGTGAAATGTATGTGTGTTTTGAGGATTGAAAGTGGTTGAGAAACTATATATATATATATATTGTGTGTGTGTGTGTGTGGTATAGTGGTCGCACGGATGTGTTAGGACGGTGCAAAAAATACACAACCGCACACACACGTACATATATATATATATTATTTGCAATGGTACGTGTATGATACGGTAGTTTTTTGTTTTTTTCCTACGCTCGCTCCGCTCTCTCGGGGGAAAAATCCCAACGCCGCCGCTGCATTAAATAACTTCTGAACGATGTCGATTAAACGAAAGTCGATAATTCACAATTAGTATTCCGGGCCGGACGTTCTCTGTTCAACAACATATACGAAACGAATGGGTCCCTTTTGTTTTAATCCGGGATAATACATTAAACAAAAGTTTTTTTTTTCCTTCCACTTCCCCTTAATACAACAACGTGAGCGACTACTAACATCGCCCTCCCCACCCCACCGGCGGCGGCGGTTCGCGCGAAACGTTCGACTTTTTCCACCTTAATATGTCCCTTATCACTTAAACGCGCGTTGGCATTCGTATTCCGCACCATTCCCCCCTGCCCGTCCCCCGCACACCTCCCCTCCGCGCGGCTAACCGTCGACGACTGAAGCCGTTATCGTAAACCGACAAATAGTATTTTATCGTGCCTACAAATAATTGAAAACGTGCGGCTCCTGCGTCGCACAGTGGGTCAAGGAGGAAACGAATTTAGCTTACGAAAAAAAAAATGACGTTTTATTTATTATTTTTTTTCAATAACGAAATTATCATTAACTTTTTAGAGTTTTGAGTCGAGAGAATAACCCAATGTTAGATTCCGGACGAAGTGAACTTACGTAGTGTTTTTACAAATTATGTTTATTTCATTTTTCTGCAAACACTCTTTCGTATGGAAATATTTGTCCAAAAGCCTCGATCGGCCACTTTTTGAAACCGGATTCGCCACTAGTCGGTACTTTAACGAGGTCGTTTTTCGATTTTCTCAATTCCTAGATTCCTCAATTTTTTTTTTTTTTTTTTTTTTTGGTGGGGGAATTACCCGAAATTGGACAAAAAAGACTCGGAAACCACCATTTTTTTTTTTGATCCAAACTATGAAAATTTAAATATAGATATAGACAATAGTATGAGAAATATTTTGAAAACGTGAAAAAAAAATTCGGTCATTTTTTCTATTACTTTTTTCCCCCCCTTGAAATTATTTCCCTTACTATTTCATCTACTATTGGCATCAAAATTATTGCTAAAAAACAGAAAAAAAAATCGCCAGTATAAGGAACTTCCAAGGCCGTGAGTTAAAGTAAACGATATCTAGTTAATTTTCCTATTGCCATAAATGGTGAAAATGATGAACACAAAATATAGGAAAAATGCAGTCGAAATTTTTTTTATCACTTCCCTCATAATCGAGTGCGTTAAAATTCAAATTCAGAAAAATGTGCACTACAGAATAAAATAAGAATGAATAGCCATTGGCCGATTACAATATTATGTAAGCTAAATTCGCTTCTAGACCATTGTGGGGCGGTGGTGGCTTTCGGCATATGTTAGATCAGTGGTTCTCAACATTTTATATACGGCGACACCCTAATAAATTTTGATCCATAAAAATGGTGAAACACTGAATTCAGTTATTGTATTTTTTCAAAAAATAATAATTATTATCTTTGAAATTATTATCACACCTATACGTGTTAACAATTTATTAAAAAAAAAAAAAAGCCAGATTTACTTAGCACTATGGGTATACTTCGATTCTTGGATGGGGTACTTTTAGTGGATGTATTGAAATTTAAAGAAACGATCGATTTATTTTTTACTCATCCAGTTTTATTATTCCACTATTAACTGAGAAAAGAAAAAAAAATTGACGAAGAAAAAGTGTTATTACTCATATTATTGTCTATCTGGTATCTATTTTAAAATTTTCATAACATTTGGATAAAAAAAAAAAAAAGAGTTTTAAAGGTATTTTTGGTAAATTTTATATAGTTTCCCCAAATTTTGAAAAAATATTGAGGATTTTCCGAAAATAACCTTTCAAAAGTACCATCTAGAGGTAAACTCTGATTCTAAAGGATTCTGGTTATAATTATATTAGACAAGTGTTTCTATACAAAATGTGTTTACACAAAGAAAAAGAAAAATAATCATCATTGAAAAACATTAGTTTCTTCGCAATATCTAGAATTTAAAATTAAAAATTTACATAATTAATGATTTTATATTTTCATAAAAAGAATTTCAGTGAGATATTTGTGACATGGTGTAGTGTGTAAACCTTTCTTCGCGGTATAAGGTTTTGTATTATAGTTTAAACTCTAAAATATAAATAAACAAAATTTTTTTTGGTGACACACCTAACAACAATTCGCGACGCACTAAGGTTGAGAACCACTGCGACTGATCGCAGTACGGCACTGCATATTTTATACGCCTTTGTTTCGGTTTTCCTCTTTTTTTTTCCTCCCACGCGGCGGCACCTTTGTCAAAATTAAAACGCAAAAAAAAACCTAGGATACGTATTCTCGGATTAAAATTTGCATAAATTTGATTCCGGGGCGGCAAAAACAAAAAAAAAAAAAATGATGATGATGATGATGACGATGATGATAATAATAATAATAATAATAACGAATAACACGTAGACGCGAGAACCGAGGTCGGAAAAAAAGAACCGCCGCCGTGACCGTCCATAATACGCAGGGATTAGGAAAACATTAAAACATATTTTTATTCCGTCAACAGCGTTGAGGGACTCGGAAAAGCTGTGACGGCTTTATAAGTTTTTTTTTTTAATGGTTTTTCGGGTTGGAAATAACGGTTTAAAAAAAAAAAAAAATAATAATAATCGGTTTCGGTCACCGGTTAATTAAAAAAAAAAAAAAAAAAAAAACTCCGTGCCACGGGTATTCTTCGTTTTTCGAACGGGATTTGGTGTGTGTCTGTGTTAAATTTCAAAGAAACGATAAATCATTTCTCCGACAAAACGATTCTAAGCGGAGATTTCGTTACGGTGGTTACTGCGGTCAAAAATAAATAAACATAAAAATAAACATTTATCACTGACAATATTGCGTCACCGCGGTCGCTGTATTCAACAATGGTGCTATCAAATTTTTCATGACAATTAAAAATATATAAACAAAGCGAAATAAACAATTTTTTTTTTTTTTTTTGATAAAATTTATTGACACTCGTGTTTGCCTAGGTTACAATGTTTGTTAATGGTTAATAATTCGTTTATAATTGCTACCAAATTTTCTACAGTGACCAAATAAACATTCAAAACGAGAAGAGAAATTTTATGCAGTGTCAAAACATTTTGGAAAAATGTGAATTTCGGCAAATGACGAGTTTTTAAGTACAACCTAGAGCCGAATTGTGAATCAAAAAAAAAAAAAAAAAAAATTTGCTGATCGAAGTGCTTGGGATAAGTAATTCCATAAGTAACAGTGTTCTCACAGATGGGAAAATAAAAACGAAATTAAAGTATAAACGTCATTGTAAAATTATAAGCTTCGTCGTTCCGCTCAGAATCTAAAAGCCGGACGAATTTCGCACCACGGGTATTCTTCGCTCCACGGGCGGAACTTGGCGGGTGGGTGCGTCAAATTTTAAATATAAATCATTTCTTCCACGATCAAACGATCGCAATTTTTAAATGCTTTGGCCTTTATTACAAAATATTATGTTCAGTTTCACTTATGGTTAGGTTAGGTTAGGTTAGATTAACCTAACCTATGGCTAATCGTTAAATTTTTATCGTTTATCGTAGCTAGTAGAATTGTTACTAAAACTAGTGGAAAATGATATCAAACCGGTTTTCAAAAAAAAATTGAGAAAGTTTTTCGTACGAAATACTGGCAAATAAGTGAATGGTGTAAATTGCAGAGGGTCTATATTGATGTTTGTTAACGATAATCATTTTTAATAATTTAAAACAATGTCAGGATTTAATCATTTTCTGTCCATCAGTTTTTATTATAGATAATAAAAATGCAAATATTTTACAGTCTACCGAGTGAATTATTAGAAAAAATTGTTTATTGAAACGCGACGGACCTCAAGTTTTAAAAATATCACGTACCCATACAAATAACGTCATGATATTATATTAAAATATTGCAATTATGTTTCCGATATTATGCTTCGAATATTTATCACAAACGTATTTTGACGTTTGTGCATAAATTAATTTCCACTCGTCTGTAATTTATTTATTTATTTTCAATGTATTTAAATGAAGACAATCAATGAATGCTATTTAATACAATATATTATAGGCAAAGGCGAATTTTCAATGATAGAGTAATTCAAAAGTAACATTTTCGTTTGAAATTTTTTGAAATCTCTATAGCTTTTTCGAAGCATAATGAAAAATTAGAGAACATTTTGAGTAAAATATGCAATACAAATCTTTTTTGTCAAATAATTTTGGTGTTATATTACACTCGGTTGGTACTCAAAATTAACGATGCTGCTAGAACTTAGAAACGTTCACTGGTAAACAGTAATTTAAAGTATTGTTTGGACTAAATAAAATAATTAGGAAAATCCTGAAATATTCGTTTATGTTCATTTTTTCTAATACAAATTGAAATACCAATAGAATTCGGTTAAACACAGGAAAATACAAAAATAATAACAGACTTATTTAAAAGCTTTTTTTTTTTTCACACTTGTTGAACATTACAAAGTTCTTTCGCGTTTTTGAAAAAAGTATTGAGAAATTGGAAAAATGACCTCTCAAAAGTACCATCTGAGTTTGATTTTGGATCTATAAAGTTACTGATCGACAAGTATTTCTGTACGAAAAAGTTTTGACAGAAGAAGAAAACAAAAATAAAATAAACATCATTGTAAAAACATAAGCTTCTTCACTATTTTCAGAATCTAAAAGTACACAAAAACAACTGGTATTAATTGTTTGTAAACTTTCATATTATTTTTTTATCTCTTGAAAACTGTGATTTTTTCTCATTGGGAATTTATCGACGGGATCGATTTCATCCCCTCAAACCTCTCCTTTACTTCGCCCACGATAATAATAGGTACAGGTGCGAATATCAACGTTTTACATTCGAGTCAAAATTAGTATACGCGTGCGGCGGAAGTAATTATTCGGGTACATTTTTTGGCTATAAAATTCAAAATATAAATTTAAACATTCGGAGTTGGTCAAAAGCGCGTCTTGTTTTTATAACCCGTTATATTTTTTCTAGTGAAACGACAGAGTTTAGAAAATATTACCGCGCGAAAACGCTCGTTGGCAAATAATACGGGACACTCTAGTTACACGAGTTGTTGTACATGATTTCGGTTTAACGGTATAATGTTATCCGGATAAGTTTTATCCCCTCGAGAGGGTAATAATTATGCTGGTGAATTATACTCTCCCAATTCTCGCGGCGTACATATATATATATATATATATATATTGCAGCTTAAGAGTTAATTCGTGTTGCTCTTCTCGGGGAAAGGGTAACGCATTTAATAAGCCTGTGCAAGTTTATTATAACGCTTTAATAAGCTCTTTGTAATAAATCTCTCTCTCGAGTCCAAGGTATAATAATAATATACCTGTCTTTCATTCGGCGGACCAATTATTTTACAAATTCACTTATATAGGGCCGTTTGAGAAGGTGCAGCAAGCGCCATAAAAATAATATACGGAATTCGAAGAAACGCGCGTAGTTATAAATGGGGGAGGGGGAAAAACTGAGTTATTTAATTTACCAAAATAAATTAATCGATTAAGTGAATTATTTTTTGTTTGGTATTTCCCCCCCCCCCCCAAAAAAAAAAAATGCAGTAAAAAAACCTTTGATTGTAAAATGGAGTAATTATGGCATCATCAATCGAATCGTAGACGTGTACTGTACAAGGAAAAAGAAAATATTTTTTTGTTCAGCCAGTTTTGTATCCCGCTGTTGACTGATAACGAGAAAAACAAGAACATTATATATTGGTCGGTGAGAAGAAAAAAGCGTATAATTTTTATTCACATTTTCAACATTTTCTTATGACAAAAAAATTTTTTCCAAAAATCTACATTGAAATTTTCATGAAGTTTTGATTTGAAAAAATAAACATTTTAAAGGCGTTTTTCTCGAACGATGGGTTCCTGAGTATTGGTGGAATAACTATTGAGAATTTCCAAAAACGAACTCCCTAAAATACCCGATTCAGCGTAAATTATTCGCATTCGAAAAATCGTCGATCGACAAGTTTGGACGAGTATTTTTAAAGAAAATCGGACATTCTTCGCATCACTGATATTCTTTGCTTCTTGGGTCAGATACTCTTGGTGGGTGTGTAGAATTTTAAAGAAACGATTAATCGTTTCTTCAATAAGACGAGATTCTGGAAGAAGGTATAATAATATAAAGAATAATAATATTCGTCATTTTCAACACACCCACCAAGAATACTCTTCTAAGAGCCAAGAATATCCGCGGTGCCAAGCATATCAGGCTGTCTTATCTGTACTTCACATTACTTCTTTTTATCTAGTCCTAGATGTCAGTTTCAAGCGTAACTCAAAAATTAAAACAAATACCTATATATGAATTAATATTTTTTAGATTATATTTTTGAAAAATTTTATTAAGTTTATTTTCATTATATTTTTTTCGACTGTAATTTTGAAATGACAATAATTTATTTCCTATTATAATATAATAAATAATAATAAAAAATTACTTTGTTTATATTTTTATAAATAATTGTAGTAATAATATTGTAATAAAAGTAACTATGTAATAATGCATTTAGAAAAACGGATATTGTTTTTATATTTGCCTTTATTTTGTACTCAATTTTAAGTATACAAGTAAAAATTACAGGACATTTACGTTTTGGTTCGCGAATTTTATTTTTTTATTTTTTTTTGATCCGTGGGTAATTTGAGTTTGACACCACTGGTGTATACAGAAAAAAATAAAATAAACATCGTTGTAAAAACAACATTAACTTCTTCGATCCGTTCAGCATCTCTAAAAACGGTATAATATTACCAAGGGAGAAATCTCGGTTAGGACTCGCTGGGCGCATATTCGCCCCGGTAGGGTTAGAGTACGGTAATAGGGGTGGATAAAAGGTTTTTTTTTTTTGTTCTTCGCGGTATCGGATACGAGAAAATTCGAATGTTTTTGAAAATTCCAAGACCGCGAAAAGATATTTTACACGTACGTATTTTAAACCCGCGTGTGCGACAAACAGACGTTTACCCCTCTCGCGGGTCCCACGGAATTATTCCTTTTTAGACCGTATTTCACATTATTATTATTGTTATTATTATCATGGCTAGGATTTGTATGTAATAGAAAAAAAAAAAAAAATTGTAAAATATGCATTTGAACTTTTATGAGAACAAACACAAAATTATAGTTAGAAAAAATAAAATATTCGTTTATTGGAATTCATCAATGATTCGAACTGTTTGTCTTCATATAATATACGTAATTGAGAAATAAAATAATTTAGAAACAAAATTTATAATTATCACATTCAGTAATGGAAATACGCGTGTTACTTGCTACGACAACAAATTATCCACACGAGATATACTATAAAACGTGCATTTTTCACACTATTATGATCGAAATATGCAATGATATTCATTTTATTCAATATATTACGCGAAAATAATATGCAAAAACATGGAAAATAAAATCACCGCAATAATTTATCTCATCGTGATTGGTGATTCGTGGACATTATTACCGACGAAATCGATAAATGGAAATCGCAATAAAAAAAAAAACCGTAGCGTGTAAATCCTAGCTCTGATTATTATATTACGTATTGTGCAACAACAATATTACACGATATCGCGGCAGATGATAATGTTACTTGTTATTATTATGGAAAGCATTTTTTTTTTCATTTTTGTCTCGCTTTATATCAAATATAGGTGTCGCGAGTGACCGGACGCGACGAGAATAATGCAAATATTATTGTTTCGATTGCAATTATTATTATTATTATTATTATTATTTATTTGGACGCGACAATAGGTCAACGTGGATTATAAATTGCGCATTATCGGGCACGACTGACTTACCGACTGTGTACACTGCGCTGCAGTAGACTATTATTGAACCGCTGTAATCTAAAGTTCGCGAAACTATACGATGACGATAATTCGATATACGATTTAAATAACTCTGTGAATATGATTTACACGACCCGACGACGACGGCGGTTAAAGTACGTTGTTTTATTATAAAACAATACAATCGGTTTTTCATTCAACGCTACAAGATAATACGTATAATGATGTAATAATATTAGTCTAGGGCTAGGAACTTGCTAGGAGTTGGTATGTTTTTCAAAAATCGTTCAAAACATAGCTAAGTAATGTGTTTTCATAACAGCAGCATTTGTATGCAGTTCTCTTTAATTTTTGCATATTTCGGTTATATTTAAATTTTAAGCGCATATTTCACATATTTTTCAATATTTTTAATTTGAGTTTTCTCGGTGTCGGAAAATTGTGCTCTGAATTTCCGAACAGATTAAATATTATTTGATATTTTTATTTGTTTAAATCAGTAAGCTTGAAAAGAATAAAGATTGAAAAAAAAAAATAGAAGAAATTCCATAAATAATAAAAGAAGAATTAATAATACACATTAAAATATATTATACAATACAATTTTTAAATATTTTGAGATTTTACAGTAAAATTAATGTTTTATAAGAGATTATTTTAACATTTTTGTATATTTTTAGAGCTATAAGTCCCCTAGCCCTAAATATTACCATTGCTAGGGTTAAGAATTCAGGGTCTCGAATCGCGATATTGAATACATATAATATGAATACTGTTATAATCCAAAACCGAAATCAAAAACGGAAAAAATGAATGAATGGTGTTTGAAACCGAAACCGACTAAAATAAAATATACCGGCTTCCGAAAACTAAATCGAAAAAATTCGTTTCGGTTTCAAAACCCAATTGGAATGTTTATGATTTTTCGTGTTTTACTCAGATTTCCTTATTACATAATTTATTCATGAATATAAATTTGTTTCGCGATGTCCAGATTGGTTACGTTATCAATGCATTCAGTACATAATATGCGGCCACAACCTTTTTGATTGCACTTGAAGATATTCGTTTTTCAGGTATCTAAGTACATTTTTAAGATTCTGAGCGGAAATAAGAAGCTTGAGATTTTAAAATGATATTTATTCATTTTTTTTTTCTCTTTCTGGAAACACTTTTTCGTATACTTGTATAAAAGTTTCAATTGTTTTCCATTGTTATTGATAATTGATTATAGTATTATTTTGTTAAATTCAATTTGAGTACAATCGTATTATAGTGATTAAGTGATTTAAATGAGCTGGAGAGGATATATTTGAAGATGGACAAATCTTGTTGGGTACTGAATGATATGTAAACATACATATTTAAATATTGTTATTTATCAATTAAAGTAATAAAAATTAATGTTTGGCTATGCAAATTTGTCGTTTAGAATATATAATATACCTACGTTTTAACCACTCGAAGCAGTGAAGGGGAAATCTGCTACACTGACAATTTCAATTTTATCATACTGTATAAATTAAATTTTTTGTCAAAAAAACCCCATAGTATGTATATTAGTATAGGTATAATCCACTGCTACCGGTATAAATATAAAAATAAGGTATTTGGTAACCTAAAAGGTTTTTTCCTTCTCCTGTAAAATTTGAAAATTTTCGGAAGTCCCATTTTAACATTTAGCCATTCATATAATATATATATATATACATATATCAGTTTGGATTATCTAATAATCATCGTTATAATATTATTCCCATAACTATAAGAATAAATTGGTTTTATATTGATAATTTTTTATTTTACAAAACACCATGATGTAGTAGGTATTCGTAATATTTTTGCTTTCTATTTTAACGTTACTTTAGCAAAAGTATAATTATAAATAAGTCGATTTGTACGAGTGCCTGCAAATATGGAGAATTCCAGGCCACACTCCACCCTTGCGCCCTTCCCTTTCTCTTCCCTTCGTGAAATCCCATAATTACGTTGCACGTTCAGAACTTAACTATACTATAAAGTACGCGTCGGAGACTTGATTGAACCGTACATCATGAAACGCGTTGACGACATGTATATATATATATATTGCAGACGGAGAAAGAGTTAGGGGGGAGGGGTGGATCCGTGAAATCCGTTTTCATATCGGTTTTGTAAAATACGGTAAACGAAAATGTATGGGGAATTATCTGTTTTTTTTTTTGTAAATCCATCGAACGCAGCCGCCTTAGCGTTTAACAATTCGTTTTATAACCGCAAACTAAATCGTGTACGAATTAAATTTTTTGCTTTTGTACGCGATGACGGTGCGAATAATGTACCTCGCTTTTGAATGTGTACCGCGGGGATGAGAGAGTTCCGAGAAAATTGCATTCTATTCATTATACATATATACATATTTTATTTCACGCGCTATAATATCATTACTTTCCAATTATTGATTGCATACGGGTGGGGGGGGGGTGAGGGGGTGATGACGCGACGGGGGGGGGTTGATCTGCGGTATTT